>PVJI01010135.1:0-10972 GCA_004026765.1 Micronycteris hirsuta
AAAAAAAAAGAGAGTGTCCCTGGACTGCACGGTGCTCAAGGCCCACAGAAGAGGCTGGCACAGCTGCTGCAAATACATCACAACATGACTGGAAAGGCATCATTGGAGCTAGAAGGAACTAGACAACTGCAAGACAGGACCACTTTTGGGAGAAGAGATTCTGAGCAGGAGACCAGTAGGACAAAACCTACTAGGTCAGAACTTGCTCATCATAAACCAGGGAAGACTTTTATCCATTTTGAGTTTATTTTTGTGTGTGGTGTAAGTTGGTGGCCGAGTTTCAATTTTTTTTTTTGCACGTACCTGTCCAGATCTCCCAAAGTGCCCATCACTAAATAAGTGGATCAAAAAAACAATAGTGCATTTACAAAATGGAATACTACACAGCAGAAAGAAAGAAAGAGCTCCTACTCTTTGTGACAGCATGGATGGAACTGGAGCACATTGTGCTAAGTGAAATAGGCCAGGAGGTAAAAGACAAATACTATATGATCTCACCTATAAGTGGAACCTAGTCAACAAAACAAACAAACAAGCCAAATATTACCAGAAATATAAATAACAAACTGACAGTAACCACAGGGGAGGGGGAAGGGGATAACGGGGGAAAGAAGTGGAAGGGTCATCAAGGAACATGTTTAAAGGACCCATGGACAAAGCCAAAGAGGAAGTAGGATTGAGGGTGGGAAGTGGGGGTGGCAGGGGAAAGTGGTGGCAAGAAAATGGAGACAACTGTATTTGAACAACAACAAAAAATTTTTTAAATAAAAAATAAAAAGAAACCAGGGAAGAATCTATGTGCAAGCTGATAAGTTTCAACTCCCAAGCCAATGGTCCTTTGTTATGCCCTCAGTCAAGACAGAGACCTGCTGGGTCACAGACAGTTTTGGGCTGAGGTCAACTTAAGTGTCCTATAAGAGCTGATTGTTAAATTTCAGGTATTTTAAGAGCTGGTTGAAAGCAAAGCCGTCATTAAAAATTAAATTATACCCAAGTAAATAAATTACATAGTAAATAACAGTAATAAATATTCAAAACTCATCATGGTCTAATTAATTTATTACATTTTATTCTAATCTCTGTCCTTGAAATCATTTAGCACCCATTGGATCTGCACAAAGGGAATAGCATGTCATGGTGTGCTATTGCGTGTCTCTTCCAAGCTCTGAGTTCAGTAACGTCATGTGGTAGCTTGCAATCAGCCACAGCTGGGGTATTTATACCACAAAATTGGCAAACACTACAAATAAGGGCTTTTTTCCTGTACGGCTATTGTTAAAGGTTTACCAACCAGATCCTATTGTCCCAGAGCCTGGTAAGGGTTGCACACAAACCCTGCAGAAGCTATTAAAATTTGTGGGAAGTGACATAGTTCATTCTGTGTCTCTGAACAACCCTTGTGGCTATAGTGTGACATATGGAATAGTAAGAGGAGGTGCAAAAAAGTAAGGCTCTCAGCTTTCAGTCCATGGCATGCATCAGAGGATGAACAGGCAGGCCCTGGGGTCAGCCAGAAACACCCTGGTGGGAAGCAGGAGGCAGCTGAGTGAGAGCAAGGCCAGGAAGTAGAAACCGCAAGGCTTCTGCTGACTGAGAAGTGGGAAGGGAGACTTAAAGCAAAAGTTGGCTCTGAGATTTTAAACCTGAGTGATTGGTAGATGTTGATGTCGTCAGTCAAATTAGAAGTCTCAGAAGGAGGTTTAAACTGATGACTAGGATTGAGAAAAGATGAGTGCCTTTGAGCTGTTTTGAAGCAGAAGTAACTGGTGGTGCCCCATGAACCTAAATACTGTGTTTCAGGTCAGTAGAGATCAGAGGAAAGATTTCTGTATTGTTGGCTAGCAGATCACCCCCTTGCTTAGCAAGTTTTCACCTTGTTTTACAATCTCAGCATGTCAGAGCTGGAAGAATGTTTGGACCCTCAACTCTCTCACTTCATTGTACAGATAAGATCATCACAGCCAAGGGATTATAGGAAGTAAGCAGGCCCCAGCCTATCACTCCCAGGCCTGGCCCTAAAACCAAACCCTGACACCCAAAAAACAGGGGTGGAGGTAGAATCTGGTAGATCCAACATTTTCCCCTCCATCAGGGGAAACTCGATTTGCAATCGACATTGACAGGACAGTCTGCTGAAGACAGGGTAAAAAGTGAAGGTGAATCAGCAATCCCAGGGAGCTCTGGGGTGGGAGGAAGCACTAAAAGAAGAAGTCACCTACAAGGGGCTGCAACCAAGCCTGGAGTCAGCTTCCACCTTCTTCTCAAATGTGCCTCTGCCACCCTGAGAGAGACAGCATGGGGTTCCCACTCTGGACCAGGACTAGAGATGCAGAACAGCCTAGGTCCAATGGGAATAAAGGAAGAGAAGAGGCCATACCTGTCCAGGTACTGGTGTGTGCTGAGACAGAGTCAAGGTAGGGAAATAAAGAGTCCCAGCCAAAAAAAAAAAAAAAGGGCGACTGCCAGTGGAGGCCTCACAGCCATCCAGAGAGCTCCTACTGCCCAGAATGCAGCTATTCTGAGGCCATTATCCTGGTTTGAAGCATGAAGGTCCCTCTCAAGCTCCGAAGCAGTCTGGTTGTTGGAGAACACAGAAAGCCAGAGGCACAAGGAAAAGGTGCATGTTCTGTGTCTCTCCCTGTCAGCTCAGGACCAGCCTCAGACAAATAGTGTTATTTGCTCCTTCATTCAGGATAAATGTCCGTTGTGTGCCTGCCACTGAAAATACTGGCATGAGCTGCCCCACAAAGTGCCTGCCCTGAGAGAATGAGTATGCCAACGAGTGGTAAGCAGGCATATGAATAAGAATACTTATGGATATGCAATAAAGAAATCAAAGGAGGATAATAAACCCTGGGAAAATTCCCTGTGCCCTTGTTTACTCAGCTACATAATGAAACTGATGTCACCCCCTCTGCTTTACCCCTCAGCAGGACCATGGCGAAGAGCAGACACGACCTGCTGGAGTCCAGGGCAGATTAGGGTGACTGAGCTGAATTTAAGTACAGGTTCTTCTGCTCTCTTTTTTTAATTGTGGTAAGATATACATAACATTTACCACTTTAACCATTTTAATTGTCATTAAGTACATTCACAATGTTGTACAGTCCTCACCACCATCCCTCTCTACAAATTTTTCACCATTCCAAACAGAAACCCTGTACCCATTAAATAATAATTTCCATTCTCCCTGTCCCCTGCCACTGGTGACCTTTATTTTACTTTTGTCTCTATAAATTTGCCTATTCTAGATACCTCATATAAATGGAATCATATAGTATTTGCCCTTCTGCTTCTGACTTATTTCACTTAGCTTTACCTGGAAGTGGAATTGCTGGATTATATGGTAATTCTATGTTTATCCTTTTGAGGGCTGCCAAGCTGTCTTCCAAAGTGCTTGCACTATTTTTCAATGCTACTAACAATTGCACAAGGGTTTCAATTCCTACGTATCCTCACCAACACCCATTACTTGGCATTTTTCTAGTAAAAGCCATTTGAATGGGTATGAAGGGGTCTTTTGTCCTCTATTATGTAATCACAATGAAATATTGTCAGATTGCATCCTGCATATACATTCATTACATACCTATATTGCTCTATATATGCAAGTCTATTACCCTATACCTGTGGGCAACTTAATGCATTGTCAAAGGTGATCTCAACAAATTTCTAATTGTCTCTATGTTTCTTTCCATAGAAATAGAAATGAGACTTCCGGCAAGATGGAGTCATAGGTAGACATGCCGTGCCTCCTCACACAACCAAATGAGGAAAATCAGCAATTTAAATAAACAAAAACAGCCAGATCTGACAGAAAATCGAACTGAGAGGAAGTCTGACAACCAAGGAGTTAAAGAAGACACATTCATCCAGACCAGTAAGCGGGGCAGAGCCGGGCAGAGAAAGCGTGCGGCAAGCCGGGCAGAGAAAGAGCGCGACAAGACCACGGTTTACAGAGTGGTACTGGCAAAGCTGCAGCTGCTGGGAGAGACCCGAGGCAGGTGTGCCTGACCAAAACGTGGCCGGCGCCTGGCCCATCCGGACCCAGCGGGGCCCAGACTGGTGGACCGGCGTGTCCTCATTCGAGTGCAGACAAACCAGGAGGAAAGCAGGGAGTGGAGCAGACTGCAAATCCCATCCACACAGGGAAATAAAACCTCAAACCACCAATTGAAAACACCTGTGGGGGTTGAGGTGGCGGGAGGAACCCCCAGCCTCACAGGAGAGTTCATTGGGGAGACCCATGGGGACTTGGAACTATGCAGGCCCGTCCACCAACCCCGAGCCAGCACAGAAGGGCCCAACTTGCTTGTGGGTAGCAGTGTGAGTGCGGAGAATGGAGCAAGCGCCATTGTTCTCTCAGGACCCACCCCCACAGGCTGCGTCATAACACAACACGTGAGTTTCCCCGCCCTGGTGAACACCTAAGGCTCTGCCCCTTAAAGTAACAGGTGCACTGAGGAAAAAAAAAAATGGCCCAAATGAAAGACCAGGTCAAAGTTGCAGAAAAAACACAACTAAGCGACCAAGAAATAGCCAACCTATCAGATGCACAGTTCAAAACACTGGTAATCAGGATGCTCACAGGATTGGAAGAAAAATGGTCGAAATTAGTTGAACAAGTGAAGGACAATATAAAGAAAATGAGGAGAAATCTGTAGGGAACCAATAGGGATGAGAAGGAAACTGGGACTCAAATCAACGGAGTGGACCAGCAGAAAGAAAAAAACACCCATCCAGAAAAGAATGAAGAAACAAGAATTCAAAAAACTGAGGATAGGCTCAGTAACCTCCAGGATATCCTTAAACATCCCAACATCCATGTCATAGGGGTGCCAGAAGGAAAAGAGGAAGACCAAGGTATTGAAAACTTATTTGAACAAATAATGAAGAACTTCCCCAAGCTGGTGAAGGATATAGATTTTCAGGAAGTCCAGGAAGCTCAGAGAGTCCCAAAGAAGTTGGATCCAAAGAGGAACACACCAAGACACATCATAATGACATTACCCAAGCTTAAAGATAAGGAGAGAATCCTAGAAGCAGCAGGAGAAAAGGAGACAGTTACCTACAAAGGAATTCCCATAAGACTGTCAGCTGATTTCTCAAAAGAGACCTTGCAGGCAAGAAGGGGCTGGACAGAGATGTTCCAAGTCATGAAAGGCAAGGACCTACATCCAAGAATACTCTATCCAGCTAAACTCTCATTTAGAATGGAAGGGCAGATAAAGTGCTTCTCAGATAAGGTCAAGTTCAAGGAGTTCATCATCACCCAGCCTTTATTATATGAAATTTTAAAGGGATTTATATAAGGCCTGGAGGGATATCAACAGGGGAGTGGTAGGGGGAGAGAGGGGGAAAAGGTGCAGAGAATAAGTAGCATAAATGGTAGGTAGAAAACAGACAGGGGAGGTTAAGAATAGTATAGGAAATGCAGAAGCAAAAGAACTTATGTGTATGACCTATGGACAAAAACTAAAGGGTGGGGAAAGGGGGGTTAAGGGGGTGGAGGGGAAAAACGGAGAAAAATGGGACAACTGTAATAGCATAATCAATAAAATTAGAAAGAAAGAAAGAAAGAAAGAAAGAAAGAAAGAAAGAAAGAAAGAAAGAGAGAAAGAAAGAGAGAGGGAAAGGAAGAAAGATAGATGACAGGGGACTGGCAGCCTGTCTAGAAAGGTTGGTAATGTATCAGTCTCAGATACATTACCAAGAAGACTGGAGCATCTAAAAGTCTTCCCCCTTCTACCCACCACTCCTTTGAATGCCACAAACCAGTGCCAGGCAGGACAGCAAGGGTAAGAACAGCTTACCCAGGCTTCATGCTCATATTTATGGGCCATTTCTCATTTTCGAAATGACTGAAACTGATGGGGGTAAATAAAGAACAGGGAAAAAATAATACAGAACCTGGTCTTCCACATCTGATTCTCAATGTATCTCAGCCTCAAAAGGGTAAATAACACGTGTCCTGCAGCAGGACATACTCACAGGCATAATTTATATCTCAAACTCCAAGAAAGTGCCAAACAGCAGCCAATGCTGCAGATATAAACCCCAGGTCCATTCATACTGACCC
Organism: Micronycteris hirsuta; assembly: GCA_004026765.1. NCBI lineage: Eukaryota > Metazoa > Chordata > Mammalia > Chiroptera > Phyllostomidae > Micronycteris > Micronycteris hirsuta. The sequence goes on from PVJI01010135.1 coordinate 6,080, forward strand.
TCCATGGTCTGAAAAATCGATGAGCAAGAAGATGCTTTCCTAGGTAAGGGTTATACATGGTCAGATTTTGAACTCTTATGGAGAAAAAGTTTTAGGGACATCAGCAAGAAATAAGTGGATATTAGAGCAAAAATGGCTGTCATTGGCTAACAGATCGTTCCCCTACTCAGCAAGTTTTCACCGTATTTCCCAATCTCAGAATGTCAGAGGTAGAAGGTTGTTTGTGACCCTCAGACCCTCTCACCTCATTATGTAGATGATATCAGCAGGGCCCCAGGGTTTGTACAAGGGAAGCAGGCCCCAAGCCTGTCACTCCTAGGCTAGCCCTGTGGCCCGGACACTTATGAAGGTCTTTTAATAGTACCTGCTGTTTCTCAAATAGGTGACTTTATTTTGAGATTGTTGACAAATCTATTCAAAGAAGCTGACATTTGAGACCCATATGATTTAGTAAGAACAAAACATTTACATTCCAATGCATGGGCTTAGACATGAGTTTCCCTTCAATATAAATACGACATAGATCATTATACCATAGTAGTCCCCAAAAAAGGACAGTCAGATACGTTGATCAAAAACAGAAGTCAGGCAAGACTAGAAATGGAACTTCCCCTGCAAGACATGAGAAAATTCCTTGGATAAAGGAAAGACCAGCTCCCTAGGGTACACCCACACTCCAAGTTCCTGGGACAACCCCACTAAAAGGCTCACTGCCATCCTCAGTGGCAGTGCCCCTTCTGCTCTATAACTCTCCTTTGTTTCTGTCACCTCAGGTACTTCCCAAGATCCAGGGCACCAAAATCAAAGAAAGGCCCTGGGAGGACTTTCACTTAGTACAGGCTACACCTCATGAGCAAAAAGAAAGGTCAGCAGGGGCAAAAGTCACTCATAATCCTCGAACATCTTGTGGAACCAAAGGGTTGAGCTGGTATGTGCCAAGGTGCACCCAGCCCCCATAACTCTCCCTTTGACAGGACAAGCAGGAGAGTAGCTTTGCAAGGGGGGATAAATATTTTGAGCACAGATGCCAGCTGCTTAGGTGATTTCTGGGAAATGGCAGCTGTCCTGCACCTGGAGAGTATGAGGTTCCTCCTGAAGGAGATGGGTTTGGGCACAGCCCCTTAAACTGGGGAGAACAGGAATCCCTGGTCCCAGCTCATTTGTTGCCAGGCACCTGTGAGAGATAATCCTGACTTTCTCTGCAGCTACCACATTGGGTAGAACCAGGAGGGAGGCCAAAACTGTCTCAGTGTGGAAGAGAAATAGTCATGCCAGTGACAGTCCCTTCCCCCACTATTTCACAGTTAGCACGTGCCCAGCACTGTGCAGTGCATCCCACATACATTATTTTATCCCCACTTATTAGGTCCTGGCAGGCACCAGTCCTATCTTTTCAGTGGAAATAATACTTTGTTTTCCTTGCTGTAGGGGCAGAGAATAAAGTGATATGATGCTAACCATCCTGGAAGCGCATCTGCTCTGTGTGCTCTGTTGTGACTCACATCCTTGTTGCAGGGACAACAACCAGAAGTGCATTGTGCCCCAAAGAAAGATGTCACCTTTACAGGCTTTAGTTTGCTGAAGAGTCCTAGGCTGAGAGGGAACAGAGGACCCTGGGGAGGAGAGCATTGTGGGGGTGGAGAGGATTTCTTCCCAGCCTGGGCATGAGTCAGACTTCTTTCAACAGGTAGCTGCAGCTATATCTTACTTTGTAAAATCCTGGAGAAGTGAAGGCCCTGTGTCAGCTTTAACCGACAAACATCCTACAACTAAGTGGCTTAAAACATAGCTACTTCTCATCTCACAATTCTGAAGTTGGCTACATGGCTTTCTCTTCTGTTGCTGGGTCAGTTGGTCTAGGATGGCCTTCTCTGGGACAGCTCATGTCAATTCTTATTTTCTAGCAGACTGACCTGGACTGGTTCCAATGGCATCTGGGTGGATTCAGAGAAAGAGAAAGCACAATGGGAGGCCTTGAGGCTCAGAGCTTGCTCACCTTCACTTCCATCACATGCTATGGGCTAAAGTAAGACATAGGCCATCCCAGATTCAAGAGGAAGGAAAGGAACTGAGAAAAGTGCAGATACAGGAAAGAGTAAAGGATGTGGCCATTCTTGCACTCCGCCACCACCTCCATGACATGAACCAGGTAATTCAGAACATCCCTTTAAGAAACCTGTGGATTGAACAAAGAAAAATTCAATGGTGACTAATGTGGACTGAATGCCAGAGAATGTTTTCTTATAACTTAAATGTGGGTTCAGCCTCCTGCCCAACCCATGAGACAGGTGCTGGTGCAAAAGGAAACAGGTTTATTCAACATCAAAACCTGGAAAAATGGTGTATTCCAGTCTTAAAGACCATCCCCCATTCCTGCTCAAGCCCATGGTTTTTATAGGGATAGGGAGGAGAGGGCTTTCTTTTTTTCTATCCAACTATTTTGCTAGCTTTGAAGGCTCAGGTCCTGTCCATTCATATTTCTAGCTTTCGGTGCACTGGGGCCCTATCCACTCATCTTTCTAGCCTTTGGTACACTCAGTATAGAAACCTCCCCTTGTGACATCTTGGTCAATCGGGGAGACTCCTAGGGGCTCCCTGACTGTCTACAATAGTGGGGAGGGGAAGACTGAAGGTCCCCAGTGATAAAACCTGGAGATGCTGCATCCCTTATTTCACCTCCTGACGCTGGACACAACTCCCCCATATCCCGGGCAGCCAGTCAAGTCCACAGGGCACCCCAGATCCTAGCATGGCAGCATTCTCTGTGTAGCCCCCATGTGGCTTGTATTCCCACTGTCTATGGTAACATTCTGAATGTTCACGCCATTTAAATCACCTAAGAATCTTGTTCAACCTTGTGGAGAAAGAGTTCCTCCAACTGGACCAAATGTATTTTCCTCCAGCTTACTCATTAGAAACCAGAGCAGATTACCTACTTTGCAGAAATGTGGTAATTCTTATACTTCAGTATTATGGACTAAAATCTGTACCCACTAAAAACAAATGAGTGACCTACCAATGATCAGAGAGAATAAGTAACTTGCCTTGGTTCACACAGCTATTAAATAGCTGAACCCTGAACAACCTACTAACCCTGCCTCTATCAACCACACAATATGATATTTTAGCTGCCTGTAGTTGAAGAAAAACAGTCCATCAATTTTAGTAGCCATGACATGAAGCCTGAGGTCTAGTGGCTGCAAAGAGAATAGCATATAAGCCCGGCTGGTGTAGCTCAGTGGATTGAGCGTGGGCTGGGAACCAGAGGGTCCCGGTTCAATTCCCAGTTGGGGCACATACCTGGGTTGCGGACCAGGTCCCCAATGAGGGTCATGCGGGAGGCAACCATACATTGCTCTTTCTCCCTCCCTTCTCCTCTCTCTGAAAATAAATAAATAAAATCTTTAATAAAAAAAAAGAGAATAGCATATAAGATAGCCCAGCTATCCATCAGGAAGCAAGGAATCCTGGAAGCTGGGTTTTTGGACACTTTTGCTTCACCCTCCTTCCCCAGTCAGGGACCTGGAAGATACGTGTGATATTTATTGGGAAAAATCCATGTATAAGTGGACCTGTGTAGTTCAAGGGTCAACTGTACATCTAGAAGGATATACTTTAATACACTGTCTTTCTGGGAAAAGTCCAATGTTAATGTAACTAGAATGGTTTGTGCGACATCAGTGTAACCTGGCAGTCAGGGAAAGTAGACTGGAATGCACATGCATGAAAAATGACAACTTCACTGTATTAGTCAGTAGGGGCAGTAGACCCCACTGAGTGAGTATGTGTATTGTGTGGACACTGCATTCAAAATGACTGAGCGAGTAGAGCAATGAATCTGCATCAGATTTTGCATTAAGCTTGAACATTCCTCTGTGGACACTTGAGATGATTTAGAAGGCCGCAGCTATGAGCAACTGGTGATTGGCAGCTTCATCACAACAAAATACCCATTCATGCATCACATCTCGTGCTGAGTTTTTGCCAAAACATCAAATCACTCAGGTGACTCAGCCCCCTTACAGCCCAGATTTGGCACCCTGTGACTTCTTGCTTTTCCCAAAACTAAAATCACCTTTGAAAGGGAAGAGATTTCAGACAGTTGGTGAGATTCAGGAAAATACAATGGGGCAGCTGATAGCAATTGGGAGAACTGTGTAAGGTCCCAAGGTGCCTACATTGAAGGGGACTGAGGTGTCATTGTCCTATGTGCAATGTTTCTTGTGTCTTGTATCTTCTTCAATAAATGTTTCTATTTTTCACAGTGCATGGACGGATACTTTCTGGACAGACCTCGTATATTTACATCTGGAAAAGGGTATTCTCTTAATTTTTGTCTTTCTCTTCTTTTTCAAGATGCATTTTTTAATTTTTGTCAAAGTAATATATGTACTGAGCTTAAAGGTCAAGAAATAATAAATATCTTAAAGCAACAAATACAACAACAAAAAGCTGTCTTGTTTCACAAATTTCTCCCCCAAGGTCCACTCCCCAACAAACATTGCCAACTCTTCTGAAAATTCTTCTGATATTCACTTTATCATGTTTTATTCACTTGGTTTTGGTCATTCACCCACCTTCGCCCAATTGCTAATCATACTCATGTTGCAGGTTTTTTTAAATATATTGTATTGATTATGCTATTACAGTTGTCCCATTTTCCCCCTTTTTCCCCTCCACCTCCTTAACCCCCCTTCCCCCACCCTTTAGTTTTTGTCCATAGGTCATACACATAAGTTCTTTTGCTTCTGCATTTCCTATACTATTCTTAACCTCCCTCTGTCTGTTTTCTACCTACCATTTATGCTACTTATTCTCTGCACCTTTTCCCCCTCTCTCCCCCTACCACTCCCCTGTTGATATCCCTCCAGGCCTTATATAAATCCCTTTAAC
>PVJI01010135.1:11072-61963 GCA_004026765.1 Micronycteris hirsuta
AAGCACTTTATCTGCCCTTCCATTCTAAATGAGAGTTTAGCTGGATAGAGTATTCTTGGATGTAGGTCCTTGCCTTTCATGACTTGGAACATCTCTGTCCAGCCCCTTCTTGCCTGCAAGGTCTCTTTTGAGAAATCAGCTGACAGTCTTATGGGAATTCCTTTGTAGGTAACTGTCTCCTTTTCTCTTGCTGCTTCTAAGATTCTCTCCTTATCTTTAAGCTTGGATAATGTAATTATGATGTGTCTTGGTGTGTTCCTCTTTGGATCCAACTTCTTTGGGACTCTCTGAGCTTCCTGGACTTCCCAAAAGTCTATTTCCTTCACCAGCTTGGGGAAGTTCTCCATCATTATTTGTTCAAATAAGTTTTCAATCTCTTGGTCTTCCTCTTCTCCTTCTGGCAGCCCTATGATCCGTATGTTGGGCCATTTACAGATGACCTGGAGGTTTCTGAGCCCCTCCTCCATTTTTTGAATTCTTGTTTCTTCATTCTTTTCTGGTTGGATGTTTTTTTCTTTCTGCTGGTCCACTCCGTTGATTTGAGTCCCAGTTTCCTTCTCATCCCTATTGGTTCCCTGCAGATCTCTCCTCACTTGTTCAAGTAATTGCAATAATTTTTCATCGAATTCTGTGAGCATCTTGATTACCAGTGTTTTAAACTGTGCATCTGATAGGTTTGCTATCCCTTGGTCAGTTAGTTCTGGAGCTTCAATCTGTTCTTTCATTTGGGACATTTTTCCCCACCTCGGTGCGCTTGTTACTTTAAGGGGCGGAGCCTTAGGTGTTCACTAGGGCGGGTCAACTCACGCTATTTTGTGACGCTATCTGTGGGGGTGGGGTAACCCTTGTCGCTGTGTTGTGATGCAGCCTGTGGGGGCGGGACCAGACTGGATGTAAGCGTCTTCTTTAACTCCTTGGTTGTCGGACTTCCTCTCAGTTTGATTTTCTGTCAGATCTGGCTGTTTTTGTTTAATTAAATTGCTGTTTTTTCCTCATTTGGTTGTGTGCGGAGGCACAGCGTGTCCACCTATGCCTCCATCTTGCTGGAAGTCTCTCATGTTGCAGTTTTTAACTGAGCAGCTGTTGGCATTAACTTTTGACCTCCCCATCTCTACTTCTGTTCACATCTTTCTAAAATATAATCATTCTGAAGACTTGTTTTCTTCCATTCTGGGAAATTTTCTTGTATCATATCTTCAAAATCTTTTTTTCCTATATCTATCTTTCTCAAACTCCTATAAGTCAGTAGATGTACTTTAGCCTTTCTCTTCTACTTTCCTTTTTGGCTTTGGTTCTACTTGATTTTAGGTTCTAATTGTTCTATTGTTTTTCTTTTATTTCCTTCATTATGTTTAGGTGTTGTTTTTCATTTCAAGATTCTTGTGCTCTTACTATTTTTTAATTCTATTCTGTATTTGTTTTATAGATGTAACACCATTTCCTATATCTCTCAAGATAGTTAATTCAGAGTTTATTATTTTTAAGTTTCCTATGTGTCTTTCATTGTCTGTACTTCCCCTCTAGGTTCTCTTTTCCTCATTGTTTTGGGCTCTCTCTGTCAAGTTGGAGCCTTTCATACATGGTAGTTCTGGGCTGTCCCAGAACAAGGTACAAAAAAAAAACAAATTGCAAGCGTTATGTGGAGATTACCAGGACTTGTGGATCTCACCAGAGGGTCATCAGATTTTTTGATCCCTCAAAAATTCATGTTCAGTCTTCTCTGGGCTTTTCATACTCTCCAGGAAGAGTTCTCCAGCTGCCTGCCTGGAGGTATGGGTCTGCCTGATGCTGTTCCAGGGTCAAGGCTGAGGAAAGGACTATTCAGCAGGAGTCTGACTTTAGTCCTACCTTCTGTCCTCTGCTTTGCCTAGTCTCCCACAGCCTGTCACATCGCCATTCAGTTCATCTGGATAATAAACCTCTGGTCTCCACTGATGGGTAACAGGAGAAGGGCAGGGGACAGGGCCCACAGATGCTGTGGAGTGAGGGAAGGACTTGATGGTCCAATTGCTTTATTTATAGACTTTCAACTTTCCCCCCTCATTTTTATCCTCAGGCCTGACCCTTGCTCCTTGGTTTTTGGTATCCCTGGGTGCTGAGCACCTCAGGCGCTTATAGGATGAAGCATTCAGCACTCAAAAGAAAAAGCCACCAGAAATAAGAAGCTCAAACCTTCCATGTTCTGCAAAGTCAGTTTCACTCGTCCACCAGCTTTCATTTGAATTCCCTGTCTGCCCTTATTTTGTGTCCTCGGTCCAACCATCACATTATGAAGACAGAAAATCAATGCTTTTTAAATTCTCATGCTCTATTTTGGTGGGAGGAGCCAAGTGTTTATAGCTAAATAGCCACAATCATCTGGAAGACTCTGTGTTTTAAAAAATAGACCCTTTTTTCAGTTATATCAGGAAATCTTATTTTGTATATAATATAGATTAGCAATTGAGTGAAGGTGAGTGAATAAACAGAACCAAATAAATAAAATAAGATTTTAGCACTTAGGAAAATTACAAATGACTTCAGATGACTTAATAAAATTTATGAACAGGATTCATATTTTTCCTGACAGAGCCTTAAACGTCTTTTGAAAATTAATTTAAACCCCCAAATTAATATGTTCAGAAACACTATCATTAAAGCACTGACACAGAATGGGAAACTGTGGTTACCCCTCCTAATTTCACCCCAGCCCTTACATTCTGAAGTGAGCATGGCTTTCTGGGAGAGCACAGCCAGGACACTCAAGGAGAATCTCTTCTTGAGGCTCAGTTTCTGAGGAAACCCCTTCCTCACAGCAACAGCAGAGGGGGACCCTGTCCATGGCAACTCAGCTCCTGTGACTGAAATATTCTTTCCTTCACATGTTTGAGTCCACTGTTGGGAGCATTCGGGATTCAATCTTCTAAATGTTATAAATCAATTTCCAGAAATCTGAGGTCATCAAGAAGGCCAAGCTCATGGGTTTGAAATCTTCTGTGACCACACACCATAAATCTGTGGCTTAACAGTTCATCTCAGACCAAGCTGCACCAGCAGAGCCATTTGTTTGATAGGCTTGCTCAGCAAAGTAAGTGGTACCTGTGTCAGGCCACTCCAGTCATGGCAATCCCTTACCCTGTCAGTCTTCTTTTTCAAGGTGGATTCATTGAAATGGAGTTTGGGCTTATAAAGACCTCAGCCTCAGTGATTCATAAGGATATGAAGGGTCCAAGTACCACATTATAAACAGAAAAACCAATGCCAAAGAAGTAAGGCCTGTCCAAGCTCACACTGACCTTTAAAGGCAAGTTAGAATTCATCCACATGTAACCTGTCCTGAAGACCATTGTGCCATCCCCTCTGCTGGAACTAGACTGGCAAAATGACAGATGCCCAAGCCCTTATCTGAGATATAGGGGACAGACCCAGGCAGCTCAGTATCCCATCCTGCCCCATTCCAACCCAGATCAATGCCTTGGTGGACCCTGGGATGCTCTGCTTCCCTGTGAGCTAAACACTCCCTGTGAGGGAAATTGTTAACACAAGACAGTAAAATAGAAGAAGCCCTGTACAGATTCTGGCTACACCATGTGCTGTGAGGGAGCAAATGTGGATTATGCTGAATTTAAAGAAGGAGGAAAAGATGAGAGACAAAAACGAGTTTGCCTGGAAATGTATCTGCTGCACTCCATTATTCTGTTGGTTATGTGGTTTTGCCTATGTCCTCTGTTTTGGTTAAATAAATCCCAAAGAACTAAATATAAATAAAGCATCTCTTTGCACATGTCTCCTTCATTTGCTTACGCTCCACCATCCTTGAGCCCATGAATCTCACCTGCTGGTGAAAAAGGTCAACACTGACTTATGGAATTCAAACACATACAATGTGATGGGTGCTGAAGGCTGAGAGAGTTAATTAACTCTGGCTGTGGAGATCAAAAACAACTGGCCTAGGAGCTGCTACTCACCTGTATTTTGAATAATGAGTGTAACGGAGATCAGAAGAGAATGTTGGAGAAGAATGAAACAAGATGAGGAAAGAATGAAACGAGATGGGGAACAACATGAAGAAAGTCAGCATGCAAGCATGTGTCTGGTGGGGCTGAGGCTGAGGGCCCAGACTATCTGGAGAATAAGAGGGAAGAGCATGAGACTGGAGAAATGGAGAGATGGAGTGGGACAGCTTACAGAGGGCATGGGATTCTAGGCTAAGGAATTCAGACTTTATCCTTTAGGCAATAGAAAAATCTTTGAAAGTATTTAGCAGTAACTTTTAAAGATGTGCCATTTCCAGAAACAACTAGGACAGAGTATGGAGGATTGATTGAAGAGGGGTAAAAGGGGAGGCTGGGACACCCAGCTGTGGGATTGACCTGAGCAAGAAATAATGAGAGCTGAACTTAAAGAAGGCTAGGAGAGACAGACCAGGGGAAGAAAATGAGAAGCAATTTTAACAGAATTGGCAAAACTGGAGAAAGGGGAAGAGAGGATGTCAAAGCTGATTTTGATGTTTTTAGCTTTCGTAACTAGGGTAATAATGAGGCTAGTAACCAAGATGTAAAACTCAAGAAACAGGGAAACAACTGAGTGGAAAGATTAAGTTCAGCCTGGGATATGCAGATGCTAAGACAAGGGGTAGGGTGAGGTGACAGAGGGAACTGAAGAGGTCAATGTCTTAGACCAGCTCCAGGGATTTGTTTCCAGGGCCTAGCATTTGCTTTGAGTTATGTCCATGAACTTCCTATTTCGTGCAAGTTTCCTCACCCCCAACAGATGAAGATTAGCATATACTCACATTTCATCTTCTTCTGACTTCTCCAGCTCCCCAGAGCCATCATGGCCACCTGGAATTGTTGTGCTACTCTTAATGGTGCACGATTTACTGTCAACCCCTATGTCAGAGAGTATCTGTGAAGCACCCATTCATAGCTACACACAGAAACTCTAGGCAAGGCCAGGGGAGAGATGCAACTCACCCCTGGGGATATGCATTCCCTGGACCACCATCAACTGAAGACAGTGGAGAGCTTCCCCAAGTCTACCACTGCCTCTGCAGATCTAGGAACTGAAAAAAACAATGCCCAGTTTCTTCCTGAACTTCTCCCCCAAGCCCCAAGTAGTATGCACCAGGGCTACTAAGATGGTCTCCTGTCACTGGGCAGCTTTCTGATGGAGATACATGTAAAACCAGAAGGTTCGGCAGAAGGAGCAGAGCAGAGGCTGCTAGACTCATCATTGCCTCATTTCTGTTTTGTGTGAGTTGAGCAAATGCACTTAACCTAACATGATTCTGCTTCTTCCTCAGTAAATGTGAATATTAAGAATAGGGTGTATATATAGCACTTTGCACGTCATCTGAAGTACAATGTTGAGCAAACACTAGTTATTATAATTGTCACTGACATCATCACTAGTTTTTATAGTCCTGGAGACAGGACATTTTACTACTAAGTGGCTTGGATTACTGTAGGTTTGTTAAGACAGCCTGCCTTCCTATGTCTACAACACATAGAGATTCTGGTTGGTGTACCATGAAATGAAACAATATAGAAAATACAGCTCAGAGTGAGCCCTGTCATTCCAAAGAATGCCATTCTCTTTGCCCTGGTTTTCCCTGAGTTCAGGGACAGACTGTGCCCCCAGTTTTGTTTGTTGCTGGCTCAGAAGGCAGAGTCCTGTGGCAACACAACCTGCCTAGGCTTGGCCACAGTGTGGTCAGTTTTCTTTGTTCACTTGTAGTATCAGCTCCCATTTCCTGGCATCTGCTCTAGACAGGTACTTTTGACACAGTACTTCTAACCCAGTAAGATACCTTTTAGATGTATTTTACAAAAGAGGAAGGACGTTAGGGTTGAGAGGGCATAAGGAATGTCTCAGGACACATAGCTGTTAAGTGCAAACTGAGCCTGGCCCTCTCTCCCCTGGTCCAGCATTTTGGGGACTGTGGACAAGGGCCAGAGGAGGAGCCAAGCTAGGAAGGAAACCCCAACTCCCTTCCCTTGTTTTTAAGTAGTATCCTTGGCACTCCTTAGAGCACTTGTCTGGAGTCTTTCAGGAATCATAGCCATCTAGAATCACAGACTCCCAGGTCTGAATCATCCAACAGTGCTGGAGAACTGCCCGCAGTGTCACCCACCCACCCCCATATTTATACAGGCTCTCAGGAGCTCATGTCTCCCCACAATAGCTCATCCTATTGAAGGGGAAACAATTGTTAGAACACATTCCCCTACTTTGTGCTATCAGTTTCCACCCATAACTTCTACTCACTATCAGAAGTTTGACTCCGTAGGATACAATAGAAATTGAAATTTTATTTTCTCTGTGTAATATCCACACCCCACTCCTCCACCTTGGCTAGAGCAACAGGGACCCTAGCATTCCTTCCTATACTGCTGTAATCCGAGACTCCCTTTTTGTCATGCAGAGTGTTTTTTATACTCTTAAAGAAAGTTCCACACAGCCATCCACAGTTCTCTGTTCTTTCCTTTGTCCTTCCCCATCTCAGCTTTTCACAAGCTCCCTGGGCATCCACTGATTTCTCTAGGAAATGCTAGAGAAAATCCTCTTCTTCCCTTGGGCCCATTATTGACTACAAGTTCAAACTTGCATATCTGGGAGCTTCACTGCTTTCTCAGTCAGCTTCTATTTTAGGGTTTCTGGTACTTGATTCCTATCAATCTTCACTGAATTCTGAGAGGTATAAGCAACTTGCCTACCCAGCCATATGGCTCTTCTTTCCTCATGGAATTCCACAAATGACTGGATGTTAGTAATGTTACAGAACAGGGCAGGGGTACCCAATGATATACGTTTACCAAAAGGAGCCCCTTTGTGCTCCTGGGGTTCCCCACCCCACCCCATTCTAGGTTTGTTATGCTCGCCGCCAATGGAAAGACATCTCTCAATGCCAGAGACTGGTGAAAAGGAAAGAAATTGTTTATTATCAAGTTATACAAGCTTGGAGTAATGACTTAATGTCTCCTTTAAAATACTAGAGTTCTCTAGAATACCCACAAACACACACAGTCCTTGCTTCTCCCCTTTGCCCAGTCCAGGGTACCGTATCTCAGGAAAAGAAGTAGAAGTCGGTGATTCAGGCAGACCCTCGGTTCCAACTCCATCCACTGTGTCACCACCACAATCTCCAGTTAATCCAAAACCATATGGCACCTTCTCATGGTCCACCAGCAAGAGTCCTTTCACCCCTTTTCTTCCAGGCAAAGTCTCTCCTGCTTCCTAGGCTGTGTGGCAAAAGGAGCCACCCAAAGCCACGTGGTCCTCTCTCTCTGTCTCTCAGCCTGAAGGGTCCCCACCCCTCCAAAGCCTCGTGGTCCAGATCCCATTATGGCTGCCGTGACTGGGTTTAAATCCCTGTGCCAATCTTCCTCTGCAGCCCCATTTCCAACTCCTCCTTCGATCAGCTACACCTACCAGCACTTCATATTCTTCCAGCTTTTCTGGGCTGCCATGGTAACTGGGGCAGGTGTGGCCCCATGGTATGGAGCCAAGCATCTCCAAGTTCTCACGCAGGCACTGTGTCCAGGGGGAGTTGCCTCCCAGTTACATCTTGGGTGGCAGTCCCTTCCATCCCCCTGGCTCAAAGCATGGCCACAGCTATTTAGCACATCTATGAGACCAGTTAATGGTTACAGATATGTTAAATGACCATGCCAGAGGTTGGCTGCAAAGCTGCTGCTGTACAAAGCAGCTCTGAATGGCCCTGCTCCATGTGTCCCATCCCCCAGCTCAGACTTGTGGGGGTTAGGATATCCTATACATATTTTTCTAATATTTTCTGGACACCTTGAGTTGTGGACCCCATTACAAATCCCTATCCGGGCCCACCTCTTGGCTGCACCCTGTTACAGTAAGAGGGGTCATGAACTCAGTCATAGTCTTTGCAGTTTCTTCAAGAAGGACCTCGTCTTGGATTCCTCCACATTTTGCTTTTGCAATAAGCCCTACTCTCTTTCTACCACCTACTCCACACACCCATCTTCCTTCCACGTAGAGAACAGACCTAGTGAAGGAAGGGTGTTCTCAGGGTTGGAAGAACACCCCTAACCCTCAGCCTCCTTCCAACTCAGCCCAGTGCACAGGAAAGAGCTTCATGAGGAAAAGGCTGTAGAGAGAACTCAGTTCAGACAGTGCCCATCATGTCAGGAGAAACACTTTTACCTGTAATTAAACTTAAGCAAACCAGCTTAACAATAAGGAACAGGCAAGTAAAGCAGCTCCATAACTACATCCCTGTATTGCTCCTCATCTCACTGGGCGGACACCACTCACTGGTTATGCCTTTTGCCTCCACCCCCTCACCTTCATCACAGGTTAGCTGCCCAAGTGGATCCAAAAGGAGAAACACAACCTGTCCTCGGGCCCCTTGTTAAAAGTGAGGGACACTTTCCCAGGAATGACCAACACATGCTGGTTCCAGGCTATTTGATCAGAATTAGGTCATATTCTCATTCCTAAACCAAAGTCACTAGTAAGGGGAGGCTATAAGCAGAATGGGTGAGCTGAACGTAACCCACCACCCAGACCCTAGAAGGGCTTCCTGTGTTCAGAGCCTGAAGGCATCAGTCACACAACAAAATCAGCTGCCATCAGCAAGGACCAAGTAAGGGATGCCGTGGAGCCAGCCAGAGAGAACATGTTCCTACAGGGCATGGAACCATGGGCTGCTGACCCCTGGCCCCCAGCAGCTCCATCTGTGCAGTACAGTGTGGGCCAGAAATGAGGTAGCCATATCTGAAGGACAGGGTTCAGGTATCAATATCTGAGGAAAATTGGGAAGTTGGAGTTGATAAACAGTCTGCTTTTAAATGCAGTCAACTAACCTGAGAAATAAATATGTCAAATCACACATTTTTAAACTTGGCCTTAAAAGCACATGAACACAGAGGTTCTTAAATTCATTCAATTTAAAGGGGAGGATGAAAATAAATGGTAGTCTTTATAGAATGGTATGAAATCTTGATCAAATTAATTAATCAAAATAGAATCATTTTACTAGCAAAAAATATGTATTTATTATATGACTGTGTATCCATCCTCACTAAAGGAAAAAAAGGGGATTATGCCTTATGACTAGAATTTGGTCTGGGTTTTTTTCTAATTTGTTTGGTTGTTTTGTTGTCTATCCCATGTGAGAAAAGGGGTAAAGATTTCAGAGAATGCCTTGGAGGAAAGCTAAAACTTTCTATCATTCAATCTCTTACATAAATTAGTAAATTAAGAATTATGCTAAGTGAAATAAGCCAGGTGGTGAAAGACAAATACCACATGAACTCACCTATAAGTGGAACCTAATCAACAAAACAAACAAGTAAGCAAAATATAACCAGAGACATCGAAATAAAGAACAAACTAACTGTAACCAGAATGGGGGGAGAGGGATAATGGGGGAAAATAGGGGAAGGTCCATCAAGGAACATGTATAAAGGACTTGTGGACAAAGCCAAAGGGGATAGGTTTAAGGGTGGGAGGCGGGGATGGGTGAGACAGGAGGCCATGGTGGGGTAAAAATGGAGACAACTGTACTTGAAAAACTATAAGAAAAAAATGAATTAATGAATGCCCACAATTTCCAAATTTTAGAGGCTGGGCTTCTAGGTGCAACTCTCAGAACATACTTTAACAACCACCAATCTAGCCAAACCCTCTCATTTATTTTCTACAAGTTACTGAGACTAGTAAATATCTTTGTGTTTCCCCAAGGTCACCAGTTAATTATTGGCATAGCAACTCCTGTTCCAAAGAATCATAGTGATTTCCCAAATCACATGTCCAGAGACATGTCAGGAATAAACGAAGGTTCCCATGTGACATGGGTCTGAGCTAAGAATGTCTGGTCAGAATCCAAACCTGCCACAGACTCAAAAGATTTCTAATCCACCTGTATTCAGAAAAATAGAAGCTTATAACTCATTTCAAAAGTTTTTTTTTGCTGCTGATTTAAAGGCACATCTTTCTCTCCCACATATGCACAAATAGGGACCTGCATGCACAATGTTACCTCCAGACCCCATCAGCCTGAGGTCCAGGTGTGACTGTCTCTGCCCTGCCCAGTAAGGAGGGGCCTAGGCTGGCTCCTTGGTGGACTTCCTCCTCCCAGCCAGAAACAATTAATTGCCAGCTCCAGGCTGCTGCCTGCAGCCCAGCCTTAATCGGCCTGATCTCAGGCTGCCACTAGGGCCACAGCAGTGTCTCAAAGTAGTGGGGACATTCTTTCAAGGTAATAATTAAGCTCAGTGCCTACAAGGGCATAGGCAGCCAAGCCAGGAAGGTGAGCCCTATTCACACCTCAGCCAGGCTACAGTGGCTAGGACTGGTTTGGGAAGGCAGGGCCTCAGGGAATGAGGGCCCCAAGCTGACAGCCACAGCCTCCCACTGCACACAGGACATCTAAGAGTGTCTCAGGCCAGAGCTTCTGCTGCCAACCCTGCTAAACTCTGCCCTTGCCCCAGCACCATGAAGCTACAGGTGTTCTGGACTGGGCTGGAATACACCTGCCGGGTCCTGGGCATCACCACCGCAGCAGGTAAGACTCCACCTCCCTGCTGTAGTCTCCTGCATATTGGGCAGAGCAGACAGGGCTTCCTGAGGGGTGGAAGCCAGATGACCAGGGATGGGCTGATACATCTGACCATATCTGCCCTTCACTTTCTTTCCCAAGACCTCCCAAAACGATGTTCTGTAGGGCAGCACCCAGAGCAAAGGAATCAAAGGTCCTGGTGTTAAATCTCTATTTGGCAACCTACCAATCTCCTCATATTCTAAATGAGTGGAAGGATCTGCCTCACCTCCTGGAGGTCTGTTGTGAGGTGGGGGTGGGAGCTGAAGGTTAAGGTATAAGAGGCCGGATGCCTCACTGTAGAGTTATGAAAATGGTCAACAGGGTAAATCTGCTTTATTCAAACCACAGGCCCCTATCATGAGAGAGAATTCCCAGCACTCAAGCAGGCTGAGTTAGAGGGCTGGTCATGAAGAGCTCAGGCTTCCCTTAACGCACTGTGTGATGGGAAGAAATGGTTCCCTCTGTGGAGCTCCTCTCCCTCACTGGCCTGATCCCAGAGTTGTTATACTCCCAGGAGGACAGATGGAGCAGAATCAGTGTGACTGTGGTCCTGAGTGGTGTCTGCTTACTTCCCCAGTGCAAACCCTGACCCTGAGCTTCATACCCCCATACAGCCAGGATCTGTGTGGGGGAAGTGAGTAGGCAACATTCTGAGCTCTTAGCTCTGGGCCACACTGTCCCTTGGGAACAAGGAGGAGACACCCACTGCTCATCCAGTCCCTCTCCACCTCTGGAGAATGGGAAATGTCCCCCAGCTCAGAATCAAACAGTGATGCTTCCAGCCCCAACCTGTCACTTGCCAATGTGTGACCTTGGAAGAACCATCTGTGCCCTTTGGAGTTGAGCCATCTGGTCTGTTCAATAGAGATAATTGGACCTGCTGACCAGGTGTTTTGGAGGATCAAGGGTGCATGAACGGATCATAGCTAGCTACAACTGAGAATAAAAAACTCCTGGGAGAAGCTCAAGAGATCCATAGACTGGCCAGTGGGCTCTGCAGCTTGTAGGGCCTGAGTTAGCACAGAAAGGGCTGTTTGAGATGATCTAATCCTGCCTCTTCTGTTATAAGATGGAGCATCTGAGCTCAAATAGGGGAATGACCTTAGCCAAGGTCACATTGCATGTCAGAGGGACAGCCAACCTGGAGCCCTGGTCCTTTTACTTTCAAAAAGGTCAGGACCCTGGCCAAAAGAGCTCTCTGCTTTCAGGGTAGGAAGCCGTACCCAGCAGACACCAAGAAGGGTCTAGAATTGCTCTGCTGAGAGCCATGATTAAATGAGTTGGTCAGAGAGCCAATTCCAGACTCTGTCAAAACCACCTGTCCCCTATGCTACAGGAATGACTGCCAAGGCCCCCAACTGTGCATCCTAGGGATAGGAAGTTAAACCTAAATAGGTTTCTACATCTGGGTTCAAGTTCTGGTCTACAACTATTGATCTTGACTCTACCCTGCCTCCTCTAAGCCTCGATTTCCAAATGTGGAAGCACACCCTTTTCAGCTATCAAGTGTGACAATGAGTCTCCCTGCCACACTCTGCCCAGAGTCGATGCCTGCCTTCTGTCTAGAAACTATTTTAAGATGTATCTGTTCTTATAATGGATTAGTTAAAGACAGTTTAAAAGTCTGATTTATCTCAGCCAGAGGAGGGGTCTGCAGCCATGCACATGTGAGCACTCCTCTTAACCACAGCCCTTGTCTTTGTACAGATGCTGCTTATTAATGCAGAGGATGGGCCTCCTACTTGGTCTTAATATAGGATCTAGGCTAAAAATTGGCCATTAATTGCCTTCTACTGGCCAGGCTTTTCAATAATCTTGTTGGGGCTTTCTAAAGTGGTGGGAGCAAGTGGGAAGCTAGAGAGAAAGGCTTTGGTGTTCTTGGGAATGAATTTTCTTCCAATATCACTGAACTCCTGGCCTGTTTCCAGTGTATAAGATTTGCAAATTCCTTATTCCCTTAAGCATTTTTATATGAAATTCCTGTTGCAGATTCCAGGCCTCATTGATAGGGTCATTGCTGTTAGAGAGGAAGTAAGACTTGAGACAGAGTCTCTCAATTTTCAGAAATCAGAGAGACCTCCAGTAGCCTTTGGTCTTGCTGTGGGGAGGCGTGTGGTTCTCTAGAAGCTTGGAAAAGAATGTGACCCTACATCATCCAGAGAGTCACCTGCAGGAACCAGGCAGCTCCTATCACTTGGCTTCATCCCCTCTACAGACAGGATCTGTGACTGTCAGAAGCTGCAAAGGTACAAGATTCCAGGGGACTCCACCAGGATGGCAAAGCCCAGCAGTTTGGCCACAGTATGACCTGCACAGGTGCTGGCTGAGCTCATCACTCCATCTTCACCCAGGCCCCTATGGATGAAGTTTCATTAAGATGCCCAGTGGTCCCATGGGCCTCGTCCAGCCCCATACCACAGAGTGGACACAGACAAAACATTGCTACCAACAAATGGGGGTAAACAGGCCATGGACAGACTGCACCCAGCCAGACGTGTTTCAAAAATTAGAAAATTCTCTTCCTTTGCATCAATCATAAGGTTTCTAGGTCACCACAAACCCACTCTTCCCCACTAGTCTTACACTTAGCTGGCTTCACTCATTTGCATGACCTCCCTGGATGAGAAGGCACTATATGTATGTCCCCAGGTGTGACCTCTCAGAGCCTGTTATGGAGAAGCAGGACACACTAGGGAACTGCACACAGGTTTTGAGCATACCACACTTCCTGTGCAGGTGCTGGACATATACCTGTTTGTCCATCAGAGCAGGTCCTCACTGTGTCTACCTGAGAGAAGAGCTATGACAACCTGAGTTAGAAACTCAGGCTCCAGGGGAGCCTTCACCATGCAAGTTGTTCTCTTTGCAGACTAACCATCAGGAGAGGGAATCTGGGAAAAGAGGTTTTTCCTTTTAACTTTTTTTTCATTGTCGTTCAAGTACAGTTGTCTCCATTCTGCCCCCCACTCCCCCCATGCCAGCCATTCCCACTCCCCGCCCTTGGTCCTAACCCCCTTTGGTTTTGTCCATGTGTCCTGTATAGATGTTTCTGAAAATCTGGGAAAGGAGGGTTGTTTTTTTTTAAGATTTTATTTATTTATTTATTTTCAGAGAGAGGAGAAGGGAGGGAGAAAGAACAATGTATGGTTGCCTCTCACATGGCCCTCACTGGGGACCTGGCCCGCAACCCAGGCATGTGCCCCGACTGGGAATCGAACCGGGACCCTCTGGTTCCCAGCCCGCGCCCAATCCACTGAGCTACACCAGCGGGGCGGAAAGGAGGTTTTAACAGAGATGGGAGCACAGCAGCCTGGGGCATCCCTCCCCTATAGAAAGGTCAAAGAGTTGGGCATGGTGATTGCTCCCCATTCCTGCTCCAGGAAGGCAGAGTGGTTTCCCTTTGAATTCCTGCAGTCCTCTCTAGCTCTGAGGGTGAATCTCCATGAATTTACTCACTACTCCTCATCCCTGTCCCAAGCCTGCGAGACATAATGGGAAGAGTCCCCTGTGTCTGGGCAGATGTTGTACCTTGAAGGCCCCAGACTTGGGTGGGTGTGGAGAAAAGAGGGGGGAGACTAATTTTCTTAGGCCCTTTTCTCACAGCTGCATCCTTGCACATGATGAGCATCGGCTTCCCCAAAAGAGGAGATGCTGAGAAAATGTCTATGGGCCCTTTGCTGAGACCTCCCAACTTTCCTCAGAGCAAAGGGGTTCAAGCTTGAGGCTCTTCGCTGCCAGCACTCAAGGGCATTTTTTGCTCCTCTAGCCTCTGCTCTGGGTGTGATAGCTGACAATGGACATTATTATTTGACTATTTACCGTGAGCCAAATTCTGTGCTACATTTTTAAAATGGAGTGTCTCATTTCATCCTCATAACCACCCTTTAGAGCACTGTTATGTTCATCCTCATCCTCATTATATGTAGGGAAAACTGAGGCTTAGTGGGGTAAAGCAATTTGCTCTAGTTCTCACAACTAAAATGAGGGGAGGTAAGATTTGGACTGATGGTGGTCCATTCCTAAGACTCAATTCTTAATCAATGTGCCCTTTGCCTAGATCAATCTAAATGGGCACATCCTTCCATACCTTGGTGATCCCAGGATTTAGGATGCAAAACACGCAGAGTATACCAGTGAGGTCTAAGACCACCCATCAGTCTTTCCCAGTGCCCTGCCATCAGTCAGCCCTGACAGGCAGGGGGACCATGGTGAGGATGGATGTAGTTACAATGGAGCATAGTCAAGAATGACCAAACACGACACTGACATATGATACAGCCACCCATTCTGTCTCTGAGTGATTACATGATTTGACTGATGCTTCCATGACCACCTGCCAACCCACTCCTGGACCTCACCCAGTGACAAATCTGCACACATCTCCAGAGAGAACTCTAACAGTAGCACCTTCCATTTATGGATCCAGCATTGCATACCTGACAACATGGTATAAAGTCATTATCTTGCTGAAGCCCCACCAATGTCTGTGAGGGCCAATGTCTGGGATCACTTAGGAGTTTGTTTTTTCTAGGTTTTGACCCATTAACCTCTCCTCTACACTAAGGACAGAGTCATATTTCCTGCACCTCTACTCTTGCCACACTCCATTTGAAATGGCAGCTTATAAAT
Organism: Micronycteris hirsuta; assembly: GCA_004026765.1. NCBI lineage: Eukaryota > Metazoa > Chordata > Mammalia > Chiroptera > Phyllostomidae > Micronycteris > Micronycteris hirsuta. Next base: position 26,263 of record PVJI01010135.1, read on the forward strand.
ATAGACTAGGGCAAAAGAAGCATTTAAACCCAGATGTTCTCATTATTTTTTAAAGAATACAGCAAATGTGTATTTGACCTTAACCCTATTCAAAGCCTTCAGAAACAAACTAATGTTTCCAAAGCAACCATCCTGAGTTCTCCATTCTAATTTCCCCCCTTTCTAAATGTGCATCCCTGTGACCACCTCCTACTCCTGTCATGTAAGGAAGCTTCATGCACTCCAACACATCAACAGGTGAACTTATTAACCACATTGTTTTCAGATCCTCCGTGGATGTTGACCATTTTTTTCCCAATCTGATTGTCTCAATGAGTAAATAAAATATCCCTCCCTCCAGTCCACCTTCATACCACTGAAAAATAACATGATTTGGTTCAAGCATTTCTTTCTTTAGTTCTTTGTACTTGTGCTCTCCTTATTAGATTAAGAACAAGAAACTTAGAACTCCACTTATGACTTATTTATTCAGCAATCATTTGCAGAGTTCCCACTTTGTGCAATGTAGACACATATATTAGAATGGCAAGACCTCCATCTAGAGAAGCACATGGTGACCAAAGAGAAAATCTATAAAATACACATCCTGGCACTAAGGACTACAGCATAGTGTATGGATGGATGAATTATGCCCTTTTCTACCACTTACTAGGTGTATGACCTTAGGCATGTTACCTAAGTACTTTAAATGGTGATGGAAGGAGACTTGACTTAGGTGGGAGGGGGTTTGGTGAACACACAATGCAGTATACAGATGATGTGTTGTAGAAGTACACACCTGAAATCTATATAATTTTTTTAACCAGTGCCATCCCAATAAATTTAATAAAAATAATTTTCTCATCTATGAAATGGGGATAACAAATGTATCTATCCTTTGGGGTTGTGAGCTATCAATGAAATGATGACTAAAGCAGGAACATGCCTGGTATATATTCTCACTCAGTGCTCGTTAATTTTAGAGGAATTTGCAGAACACAGGGACTGTACAGCATGAGTGATGGGCACTTCCTGCAGTATAGAAAATGAAGGAAGGTCAGAGGAAAATAACAAGGCAATATTTGACCCTTGAAGCTGGAGAGGAGAGAAGAGGCTGGACTGTGAGAGGCCTTACACTAACATTTTCCTCCACATTTTGAGCTCAGATTATTAAGATCAGCCCACAGGAACTTGGTTATTTCTTTTTTATTATTAAATTGATTAGAGTGACATTGATTAATAAAACTATATACTTTTCAAATGTACAATTCTATGACACATCATCTGTATATTGCATTGTGTTCCCTCCACTGAAAGTCAAGTCTCCTTCCATCACCATTCACTCAACCCCCTCATAGTGATCCAACCAAAAAGATGATAGCCTTGTTTAGTTTTTATAGGATGATAGTTCTTTGAAAATTGTCCTTAGTTCTGTACAACCATCTAAAGGGGGTGATTATCAAAAAGGAATGTAGTTATATATAAGTGGCTGATGCTGGGGAGAGAAGGCTTACATGGTGTCCAAAGCAGGTCGCACTGCTGAACTCAGATTCAAGGGTTGGGGAAAAAGACTTCACTGCAAAGTCAGAACACAGTGTGTGGATACAGAGAGGGTTGAAGGCTTGGGGGCATCACAACACTCTACCACAGAGACTTTCTACAGGGCCAAACAAAATCAGCCTCTTGGCTGGTCAGCTTTAATCTATGGCTAATGTTTAAAGAATCTAGTAAAGAATGAGTGGACTGTTTTGCTTTCAGAAAATTCCCCAGACAGGCATGTGAAAGTTATTGGAGGGTACTGAGTGCCACACTAAACTCTAAAATCTCTTCTAACTGAATATTTAAAACTTGCTATTATAAAATTTTGGTTTTTAATCACAGTGCCTCTGAAACCTGGCTCATAAGTGTCAGTTGAAGAGCTCTCTATACACAAGTAAACCTCCCTACCATGCTTAGAATCTATCAGAACTTCTGAGTTAAGAAGCCTGCAGCTACTACCTTATGTCTCAGCAGATTCTTAGCAACTGGCTTCAACACCTCCATGTTCTTAGAAACAGTGAAAATCTCTTTCAACTCTTTGACAAGCTGTGCCCTCTTCTGAACCTAAACTACCACCAGCCATTGTCATCAACCCAATGCATCCCTACCTAAGACCCTAATGACCCTAATATCAGCAGGAGATAGCCCATACCTGTGAATGAAGAGGAGCAATCAATAAGACATGAGGAGTCATGAGGCTACCCTCAGCAGGAGTGAGTATGACATTCTCTTCCAGCTACCCAAGTAGCCAAGACAAAGATCACTGCCTGGCAAGAGAAGCTGGTTAGTTAGTGAGGCCTCTAGTGATCTCTGTCAAGTATCCTATGTTGCCATGAGAGCACTGAATGCAAGACAGGTTTCAGAACTCAACACAGCAAGGGAATCAGAACAGACAATCTACAATCAATCACGAGGTCTATCCTGAGGCAAAAGCAGCACAAGGCCTAAAGTCAGGGAAATAGCCCCTCAGCAGTCAGCACCACACATAGATCCCATCCTCAAGAACACAATGGTGCAAGCCCTTAGGGTCCCTGGGAGACCACACAGAGGGTGTTACAAAAGAGATGTGTGGTAGATGGGCCTGCAAAAGAAGCTAAGAAAAGAAACTCAATGAGCAACATTGGCGCATAGAGAAGAGCTCTTAGTCACAATAAAATTGTGTATTAGTGGAAGAAAGGATGAAAATAAAACATCTTTCCCCCATGAGACCACTAATGGGAACAACCTGCCTCTCATAATAATACTATTAGCCATCATCTACAATTGTAGAACACTCTATAATTTACTGAGACTGAACTCTCATAGACAATTTTGGGAGACCGTTCTGCATAGTGTGGGCTCAGCTCCTACTTGGAGGGGTCAGTGGAGAGCGACACTGGGCCCACTCCCACAGATGGGTTCTCCCATAGGGAATCAGGCCTGCATTGTACCTAGGCCTCTTTGAGAATTGCTTTTTCCTAAAACTCCCTCATCCTGAATTGAGGCAGCAAGGGCTTACTGCAACTTCCTAAAATCCATGCTAAACCTTCCAGGGACCAGTGTAACCATTTCAATCCTTTGCATTTGCAAATATTCTTCTTTCTTGATGTAATTAGCAACATCCTCTCCTTTGTTATCTGTAAAGGGTAACCACCTACAGTGAACCTGTGCATAGTAAATGAGGGCCATCCTCCATGTAATATACCCAGAAAAGCAATAAAAGCCTGTCAAGGCAAGGGTGGGCCATTCTCCTCTTGAGAGAGTGGCTGAGGCATTCCAACACACTCTTCCCTTGAGAGAGTGGCCATGCCGTCCCTTTTCCTCCACAGGATTCAGTAGTCTGTGTGAATTTGTCTCTTGTCTCGTGTCTCATGTCTCGTGTCTCGTGTCCTGTGACTCAGCCACAACCGGGGTCAGCAACAGACAATTACACAGTTTTTAAAAGATTTTATTTATTTGTTTGTTTGTTTGTTTATTGGGTTATCTTTTTAATTTTTATTTATTTTTTTATTTCTGTTCAAGTACAGTTGTCTCCATTTTCCCCTCACTACTCCCTCCATCCCAGCCATGCCCACCTCCCACCCTCCACCCTACTCCCCTTTGGCTTTGTCCATGTGTCATTTATATATGGTCCTTGATAACCCTTCCCCCTCCCCCCCATTATCCCCTCTCACCTCCCTCTAGTTACTGTCAGTTTATTCCAATTACACATGCTTTTATTATTCTCATTTTCCAGAAGACGAAGCAGATAAGAGTTATGATTTGTTTGAGGAGCCAGGACTCAGCCTTTCTGATCATGCCTCATATTCTCTCTGTTATAGCACAGCACACTCCTAGCTTTTGTCCACCCACGTACTAGGGCCCACAAAATGCCCACAAAGTGTTCACAAGGCGTCTGCCTGGCCAAAGCCTGTAGCGCAGCCTCTTGGTCCACAATCTGTGACCATGGTTAAGCCTAAACTAGAATAAACAGCTAGGGAAGTTAACTCAGAAGAAAACCCTAGCCTCTGGGAGAAGAAAATACTTCTCCAGGGGTTGGACACAGCCCAGACAGGAGAGACAAGAAAGGGGATGGGATGAGGAGGCCAGGCTTGTCCACAAATGCTTACGGAGGAAGAGCTGGCTCTAATTGGTCCCATGCAAGAGGCCTACCTAGGGACTGCAGGAAAGTGAAATGGAGGGGTGAGGATGACTTGCTGGGATGGGCTTGTAATGTGCTTCTCTTCGGCTGGGGTGAGGGATAACAGGATCTTGAGGGGCAGATAATGGGAAGGGATGAAGTAACAGGCCCCTAACAGCAATGTAAAAGCAACACAGCACAGCTCTGCCCGCACCTCCCACCTGCAGCGGGAAGTACTGTATAGCCAGTATCAAGGCTGTTCTGGGGGCAATTCTTTCTTGCAGAGAATTTGTTATAATGAATCCCTGTTTGGGAGGATATGTATGGCATTTGTCTCCCTGTCTCCATGTCAAGCTGTCAGCTCTTCTGACTCCATGCCAAGTTCTACACGAAGACCTCAGGGTCCTTTTTGGGAGTGAATTGCTGATGAAAGTCACCTATTTTTTGCTAAACTAGAGCCCTGTGAAGGCAGAGTTTCAGAGACTCCAGCCAGGTTACCACATAAGGAAGAAGAAGAACCAAGAGTGCAGGCCACATTCCATCAGCAGCCAGAGCCCACAAATCATAGGCCCTGAACATGTCTGGATGCTAGGGCTAGAGCTATGGCCCTGGAATGATGCCTCCTTTAGTTTAGAGTAAGCACCTATTTAAATGTTGTGTCCAGGTGCCTTGCTCAGTTCACCCTGGTCCTGGCTCAGCAGATGCTATGACTTCTGTTTTACTCACAGCCCTGCCTACAATTGAAGAACTGGCAGTGTTCCTTAGTCTAACACCACAAAGTGAGGACTGAGCCCATCCTCATTTACAGGGATGATATGAGGACTTCTAGAGAGCAGGTGATCCACCCATACAGTCCTGGGGAGACAGACACTCAGGAGACAGGATGGCTGACCTTATCACATACCAATTCAATTTTTCACCGTCTAATTTAAGGCTATACTTTATGTTCATTTTCTGGCTTCCAAAGTGTCTGCTTTTGAAGACTAGACCCTGAAAAATTAGGAAACTCCAGGCACTCAGTCAAAACACTTTTGGAGTCCCACGTCTATGTCATGTGGAACTATAGTGCCTTCCAAAGACAGCTGGTTCCCAGCACACGTCAGTGGACAGAGGTCAGTGAGCACACAGGAGAGGGTCTTTCATGGCAACGCCTCACGTAGCTATCTACAGTAAGTACTGAATATAGTTCACAGTATTCTCCTGTAGTGGGAGATCTCACTTTTTGCTTTCTTCACTTTTTCAGCTGAACATCTTTGCAAAATGAAGTTGTAGAAGGACTTGTTTTGGAGAGGCAGAGCCTCACAGATACTCCAAGAAATCCTAAGATACGAAACCACCATAGAATTCTATGGCCCCAAAGAAGGCCCCAGACACTACCCCTATTCCTAGGTGACTGCATCTCTAAGGCTGTGCCCCCATTTGGGCAGGGGGTCAGATGCTGCAGGACCTAGGAGCCTGGGAGTTGACTTCCTGACAACCAAGTTGAAGACCCAGAGAGGACCAGAGCCCATGAGGCCTTGGGAATATTCACTCCTGAAAGAGTCAGAGTACAGACCATGCCAGACACTGGAACTTCTGGGTCAAAAATCTCAGGTAGTTAGAGGATAGGATAAGCTGCTTTTTCAGTTATCTATGGCTACATAATAAATCCACTCAAAACTTAGTGGATTAAGACGACAACTCTTTTATTATGCTCAAAATTGTGTGACTCAGGAATGCAGGCAGAACACAGTGAAGACAGCTCACCTCAGTTCCATAATCACTGCGGTCTCAGGTAGGGTGGCTAGAGTGGTCATATGTTCTGTTAGCTGGGTTCAGCAGTTCTTCTGCACTTTGTACTTTCTGGGGCTGGGATGTCCAAGATAACTTCACTCACATGTCCCATGCTTGGCTGACAGGTTCTGGGGTGCGCTCACTCTCTCTCGCTCTCTCTCTCTCATTCCATGATTATCTTGGGATTTCTCATACATAATGGCCTTAGAAGCATGAGACTTCTTACATAGTTGGTAGCTTCTCCCAGAACAAGCATTTTAAGAAGTCTCAGTAGAAGAAGCTGTTTTCAAATTAGCCATGCAAGTCCCCAGAATTTACTGCTCCATCATTCGATCAGACAAGTGAGTCACTGGGGCAGACCACATTCAAGGGAAGGAAAATTGCACTGTACCTCTCAGTGGGAAGAGTTGCAAAGACTCTGTGCCCAGCTTCAATCCAACACATACTGCTGTTAACAAAGAAGCCCCACATTGCAGTGTTATAATTAGGTTTATCTCTCAACTAAAGTACGTGTAGTCAACTCCTCTTTGCTGTCACAGATCCAGCAGGTCTGTGTCAGAGTTATTGCCTGGGGGTCAGCAGGAATGTTTTAACAAAGAGACCATTCCTGTCTCACTTAGCTTAGAGATGGTAACAGGCACAACCTCCAGAGGCCTGGGAGACCTTTGGCAAGATAAGTGTTAGGACTAGAGTAAGTCCATCCTTAAGCAGTGGTCCCCAGGCACTTGGCTACACCCAGACTGCCGAAGAAAAGGTTTTCTCAGGACCACAGGACACAGCTGTCTCATTGGGCCTGGCTCCCTTGAAGGGGTGGGAGGAAGTTGTCAGGTGAAAAAGGAAGTAAGTGTATAAGACCAAGAAGCCACACTGTCACTACTTCTATGTGGCTGTATGAACTTGTTCAGCCCCAGGAGTTACACGAAGAGGCACCCAGAGACCAGGCCATGTCCTTCATCTGTACATGAAATCATGGCTGTCACACTTCCAAACTCTTAACTCATGCTGCTCCATCCTCCTGGTGTCACCTTGCCGTTCTGCTCTGCAGAAATCTTCTCGGTTTCCAAGGAAATGCAGTCTGTGTTCTTCCTGTTCCCTGTGCTGTGGCTTGTTCCCACCTTCAACGTCTCTATTTCATGAGTCTGCTGAACTGACTGCTCAGGCTCTGACACATATTTCCTTTGCACCCCTGTACTTTACCTGGACTAGCACCAAAGATGTGCTGTGAATGAGGGTATGGACTCACCACTGGGGACTTTGGACCTTGAATGACCTGAACAACCCTTGGGTGGCTGGGTGGATCTTCCCTGGGTGGTGAGATTCAGGCTGCAACCACTTCTGACACTCAGAAAAGAGCTCTTCCCATGCTGAGGGCTTTTCGGCAGATCCCAAGGGTAAGGGGTGAATGTGTAAGTGCCAAGCAGGTCACTGAGGTAGGAATGGGGCAGTTTTCTGCCTCTTTCTGATGGACTTGGGGGAAGCAATAGTCCACTGCCCATGTAACACGGGTTTCACCCATTTGATACCCCCCCATTCTTATTAAAGGCCCCAGGAAATGTCCTCTCCCACCTGCACCATTCTCTCCAGGGTGCTTCCCCGACCTCTGTCAGCAGGGACCTTGGTACCACTGAGAATCAGTCTTGACCTCAGCTTCCCTCTGCCCTTTACTACCAGTGGCCTGGACCAAGGTGCTCACTTCCAGAATGCTGGTTTGGATTTTTTCATAAATAACATGGGGTTGACAATTCCCACCTTGCAAGTCCCCAGAGTGTTGTAAGAGTAAACAAGATGTGTGTAGGGGGCCTACTACAGTGTATAGCATGTGTTGGGACCTTCCTGAGAGGCAGCTGGGATGGCCTGCTGGGAGAGGGTGAGGCCAGAAACATCTAGAGCAAGGTCTAGGACCTTGCCACCATGTCACATCTACCAGCAGTCTTAGCCAAATATCACCAAAGCCTCTTAGCCCTCTGCCTGAGGTCAGGGAACTTTCAGAAATGCCAATCTGAACACATCACTCAACTGCTCCAAAACAACCAAGGCCTCCTATGCTCAGTGTGTGGGGTCTGGTACTTAAAGAACCATAGTCTGGCCTCAGTCCACATGTACTGCCTACCACCCCTGCTCCACAAGAAATAATTTGCTGTTTTACTTGCAAGGAGGGGTCTTCCTGCAGTGCCCTGCCCCTCCATTTCTACATGTCCATTTCCTGCTGCCTTCCCAGTCCACCTTGGTTTAAAGTCTTCATGAATGGCCCTTGTCTCTCTGGCTCTCAGAGCACTTTGGTGAGCCTCTCTTACAGTCTGAGTCATAGTACTTTTTCCAGTTTGTACATATCATGTCTCTCTCCCTGGACCAGGCATGCCCCAGAGAGAAGCCCGATGCCTGACTCTAGCCTACCATTGGGCTTGACCCTATATCACTCAAACAGAAAACACAGAAGATGAGTTAGAAGATACCATCTAAGAAGAGCTGCCAGCTATTAACTGTCAGCTCTTAGAAGAGCTGTCACTTAGAAGATACCATCTAAGAAAGGCTGTCAGCTGTTAACTAACAAAGGAGAGATTAAAATGTAGGATCTAACCTAGGCACTCATGGTTGGTTGGCTTATTTGTTTTGTTTACACTCTCGGTACCTCAGCTTCCTCTTCTGTAAAATGAGGATAACATAGCACTTTCTCAGAGGAATGTAGTGATAATTAAAAAGTTAATAAATGTTAAGTGATGAGAATAGGACAAGATACATAGTGAAAAATAAATAAATGAACATTTGCCTGCAACACACACACACACATACTACACACAACACACCACACATAGCTCATACACGATCACACATGTATATAGCACACACAACACACACCCCAACATGCACACACATACCACATGCAACATGCTCACCACCACACACATGCATACCATATACTACACATACCAACACATACATACCACACACAAAACACAATGCAGACATTACACACCATACACATACACTAGTAGACAGTAAAAACCAGGAAACTGCCCACCACCTGCAGCCAGAAATCTCAAGTTTGGTCTGTAGGTCCTTTACATTCTGGCTTGTGTGTGTCCTTGTGAGAAGAACACAGCCTCATTTTCCTCCCTGTGAAATGGGAGTATGGAATTCTCTGCATCACGGGGTTACTATGAGGAACCAGGACACATGTGCCCATTATGTGTAAACCGTTAAGTGCCCTGCAGGTTGTGCTGGCACTGCAGAGGGGTGTGTGGCTGACTAGCATTCCCTGCTCCTCACTGGGGAAGAGTCAGGGAGCAGCCAAGACCTGCAGAGGACAGAGACACAGTGTCCTCCCCTGCTCTCAAGCACAGGGGAGCCTCCATCACTAGGAATACATGGGTGCTGTCCTTCCTTTCCTAGATCAAAGCTCTCTGTCCCTTTCTCCCTGTAGTACCTCCACAATCCCCCAGATGTAAGGGGAAGGTACTGGTGGCATAAGTGGTGGGTTCTACACTGCATTTCAGGAGGCAGCACTTCTGTGGTGGGCAAAGAGCCCAGGCCACCCAGGGCTAGAAGCTTACACAGCTTCTCTGCCAGGAAAGAGAGAAAGCATCAGGCCTGGGGATTCCCATGAGCAGCAGAGAATGACCACTTGCAAACAAATTTGAAACCCAACCCACCATCTTTGAGTTTTGGGGGTGGGATAAGACAAGGTGGCAAATAGTAAGGTATATCATCTGAGCCCAGAGAGAGAAATGTAGATGCACAAAGTATGATTACTTATGTCCAGAAAGAGGTCTGATTTGTGGGCCAATATGGTCCTGGAAAAAGGTCTGTGAATATCTGAGTGCTGTCTGGGAAATGTTTCCATCAGTGAGTACATGGGGTCAGAGCCATAGCTGATTGACTGAACCTGTCAGAGCAAGAGAGTCCTGTGAGCAGACGACAGGGAACCAGCAAGTCTGCAAAGGTATGTCCAAGACAAAAATTCAGCTTGGAAAAATGGAAGATTAAGGGTTTGAGCACAAGCATTTGAACACCAACTGCCAAGAAAGGACAAGAGGGAGATGAGGCTGAGCACTTCCCATGTCAGAACAAAACCCCAGGGGCTTAATCAGCACTGGGTCCAAAGCAATGAGCCGGAGTATGAGATGTAGCTGCCAACCCAGTAAGTACAAAAAAAGGTCATGAAAACAGCAAGAACAGGCAGGTCTCACCCATGTCCAAGCACTGAAGCCCAGACACACAGCACACATGGGCATGGGCCCGCAGGACAGTGACGGCCCTTGAAGCCAGGACACACAGAGGATAGCTATAGGGCAGAGCATGTGGTGTCCTGTCATCGTAGGCTGTCTCTGGGGGTGCTCAGGGATGGTGGCATGACCATTGTAGGCAGAGAAGGATGACATTTGTGCTCTGGACTAAAAGATCTGTGGGGTTCTGCCTGAAACCACTCTGGTTTCCAGAGACCAATTCGGAAGGCTCCCTGCTCTCTTGTATCTTCCCAGCCACCAATCTCTGTGCACCATGGGGAATAGTCCTCGGGGAAAAGGCTCACTCTATGGCCAAGGAGCCCTCCTCAGGGCAGTGCTGAGGCTGGAGTACCTGGACCATTCTCTCCTCTCCTCTTCCCCTTAGTGTTGATCGGCGTGGGCGCTGAGACCTTCCTCCAGGGGCACTTCAAAAGCTTGGCTTTCTACCTGCTGTGAGTATGTGGACACATGCCCTTCCCTGCCTGCATATTCTGCCCCTGCTCACTCTGAGTCTATCTTCTCAAATTAACCCAGAGCACCCTGCCCTTTCCCATGATAAGTCCATCCTATCCCCGAGGTGGAAGGACTAGAGATATCCTCTGCTTTGCCCGGCTGGTGTAGCTCAGTGGATTGAGCGCGGGCTGGGAACCAGAGGGTCCCAGTTCGATTCCCAGTCGGGGCACATGCCTGGGTTGCGGGCCAGGTCCCCAATGAGGGCCATGTGAGAGGCAACCATACATTGCTCTTTCTCCCTCCCTTCTCCTCTCTCTGAAAATAAATAAAATTTTTTTAAAATGTTTAAAAAAGAAAAAGATATCCTCTGCTTTGAAAAGGGCTTTAGACAAACCATCCCATAAATCAACGAACTGTCCTACCATCACCCACCCAACCCATACAACCTCTCATCCACCCATCCATCTATCCACCCACCCATCTATCCACCCATTCATCTCTTCAATAATTACTTAGTCAGAAAATATTAACTGAGCTCTTATTTTAGACAGAGGGGAATCTGAAAGGACTATCAACTTCAGCCTGTCTTCATGCCAAGCACAGTTAAATGTTTTATTTATGTCATGTCCTTTAATGACAGCCCTGTAGAAGTGAATAGTGTCCTAGTTTTGCAAATGAGAAAATTCAGTGGGAGTAAGCAGCTCAGCCCACATCACCAAGCTCATGAGCAGCAGGACACAGACTCATGGAGCCCCAGTCCTTTTAGCTCCCCAGCCTTTGTCCTTTCATCTTTGCCAGCTGCCTTTGAAAACCCCCTGGCAGGGAGGAGGTCATGGTGCAGTGATGTCCCAGGGTAGAAGAAAAGCCTAGTATCCCTTCAGGCTCTGACTACCCAGCTTCTCAGCAGCCCATTCCTGAAGGACACAGGGAGCCCAGTATGCCTGTGGGGTCAGCAAGATGCATCCTCTCCTCCCCCACCCCTTCCCCTTCACATCTATCTTCATCACAGTGTCCTCATCTGCCTGCTAAGGAGCCCACCCACCCTCCTCAGACAAGCTCTTCGGTGTGTAGAGTGGATCACACCCACCATCTTCCAACCATGTTCCAACCTCCCAGTGCATTTCCTCAATGCCATAACATCAGCCACCTAGAAACACAAGGCCCTCTGACAACTTTCAATGACTGCCACAGCCCCCAAGCCACACTTCTTTGTAATCTTCTAACCTCTACCTTATTTCTTGTCACTCAGTTTACATCCCAGGAGGTTCTGATTCTCTCCCAAATGCATCCACATCACCTCCCCTTAAGCCTTTGCTAATCCTGTCAAACACCTGGGGTGCCTTTTCACCCACTTCAGTATTCCCAGAGCATTCCTGCATTCTTCTCTGGGAACCCTGACTATGCCTGGGACCCCCCACTGGCTGGAAGTGACTTCTTGCTCTAAAGGTCCTCCATGTCTTATTGAGCCTGTCTCAGCCACTATGCATTGTCTCCCTAGAACTCAGAGGCAGGCCCTGGACTTTCTCTTCTCCCTATGGTTTCCTCGTTCACCGACAAACATTACTAGGTAAGAGCTGGGGGTTATTATCTTACTGTACCAGGTCAGGTTGTGGCCAGTTAATGCTGCCTGTTTTCTTCCCAGCACCCTGCCTTTTCCTGATTGTCCTGCCTGATTAAGGGGACATTGTGCTTATCTGATCATTTCATGGTCCAGTCCTAGGAGAAGTTATTTCTGGCTATTCCCTGTTCTCCAACCACAAGGGATTATTAACCATGGCCTACCTCGTCCATCCTTCCTGCACTCATGTCTATTCATTCCTCAAGGGCCATCCAGATGTCCAAATGTTCCGCTTCCCTCTCTTCACTCCTTCCTCCCATCCTCTCCCACAACATGCATTTTCCCCCATGCAGATCTTGGACTCCTGGCACTGCCTTCTCTGTGTCCCCAGGACCAAGCATGGACCATGGTCAAGAGTAGGCACCAGAAGGAACTGACATGTCATTGGTTTTCCCATTGTTCTTCTCCACTTCTCCTCTACATTTGCTTCCTCTCCCATCTTCTTCTTTTCTATGAGGCCTCTCACTGCCTTCCTCATACTTACCCAATGTCTGAAGGTATTACCACTTAAAATCTGAAGAGTAAGAGTTAGAAAGACACTGGGAGGCATAGAGAGAATGGGAGAAAGTAGAGGTAAAGTACTAAATAGTCACGATGAGAGAGAAAAAGCAATGATAGTAACCAGTATATCCAGGGGTGGGCAAAAGTAGGTTTACAGTTGTGAGTATGTAAAACAAAGAGTTTATTCCTGTATTGTTATTTATTAAAATGTATTTTTCCATATGAACTATAAACCTACTTTTTGCCTACACTGGTATATAATGAGAACTATGTGCCAAGCACATTTGAAGAACTTTAAAAATATCGACACATCTAATCCTTGTAACAATTTTACTGTTGAAACACAATAATTACTCTAAAAAAACTGAGGCACAGAGAGGTCAAGCCCCTTGCCTATTCTCACACAGCTGATCAGGGACAATGCCCAGGACCCTAAGGAAACCCTTCGCCTGCAAGGCAATATCTCCTCTCACTCATTCATTTACTTCAATGCAAGTCCACAGAACACTTAAAAATAAGTCTTTTCCAGAGTAGGCCTGGGCCACATGGAAGAATTAGAGACCACCAGACAGACAAGGGGAGAAGAGAGAAGTTCTTCCAAGGGAAGCATGCTTGTGCAAAGGCCCTGTGGCACCTGGTAGTTTCCTGTATAGTCAGAGGAATACGGAAGCTCATGTAGGCCTTTAAAAGGCATGCTAAGGAATTTAAATTCTGTAGGTCAGTAAGATTCTCCAGTAAAAAAACACAGAAAGGCTGGGACTGGCCTGGGAATCTATCATTTTACATATTCCCCAGGGAATTCTTATCAAAAGATCTCTGCACCATACATGGAGCATGAGGACGCTTTGAAGAATTATAAATTGGGAAGAATATGATCAGATTCAGGTGTCATAACAAGCCCTTGGGGAGCCTCTGGTGATGAAGTGGAGGAGCAGGGTGCAGAAGGTGAGGGCCAGGGAGTCAGTGAGGCCAAAAGGGTGATGGTACATGTGTCCCAAGGGCAATGTCCAAACTCAGGTGATACAGGTGAAGCCAGAGAGAATGGGACTAATTCTAAGTCTATTTAAGGAACACAGTCAGCCTGTCCTAGTGACTTTTTGGATAATGAGAAAAGAGGGAGAAGAAAATGGATTCAGCTTTAAGACTCAAGTCAGGCGATGGCTGTCTGTCCTAGTAACAGTAGGTAGAAGAACATCTGCCAGTGTCCACACAGGGGTGCTGTGATCAAGGTGGTCTCTCCTACCAGCCTGCAGCTCCCTCCTCACCTATCTCTGAGCCCCAGACCCCAACCCCTTCATCACCACAGCTCAACCCAGCACAAGCCCTGGCATCAAGACAGCTCCTGGTGGAAGCTGGTTGGGTGATGGGGTTAAGTCAAGAAACTCCTGGTCAGTTGGTTAGCTGTAGCTACCCAGGAGGCCAAGGTGCTGTGAGGAGGGGGCCCACAGGAAAGTGAAGGGCGAATCAAAGGATGCCCAGCCTCCTTCACCTGTCTCCATCATAGGTTTACAGGAGTCACCGTCTCCGTGTGTGAAGGGGCCTATTTTGTGGCTCAGATGTTGGCCATCTGCTTTCAGTAAGTAGCCTCCACTGCCAAGGGGTGCTTGCCTCTTCTCCAGGGGCCAGGGAGGGAAAAGCCCTAGGCTTAAAGGGGCATTTTATCAGCTCTGGAACCCTCCTCGCCGAGCTAGGGTCTGGTCACAAAGAAATTGGCCACGTGGGGGAACCAAAGAGCCATGGCAAGCAGTGGGGTGTGGAAGGAGGGCCAGCCCCATCACTCCCCAAAGCCAGCCTGGGCAGGATGAAGTTGTGCCCTGCCCCAGGCCAGTTTGGAGAATGATGAAGATGGACCTAAAGCCAAAAGCTTCCTTCCTTTGAAACCTGGAGATAGCAACCCTGAAGAAACCTGCTCAGTACCAGGCCTCTGCCAGGCCCATATGTGGACTCTGCATGCCAGTTTAGAAGCCCCTCTGGGCCAATGTCATTTCATGCCTAGCAAGTCTCTGGGAGCAGGGTGCAGCTGGATTCCAGCTTGCTCACCCACGTAGCCAAGCTCTTTGTGCAGTGCACAATCTGTGTAACCATTCCAGCCAGGCGTCTCCCATATTGCCTACCTTCTCCACTGTACTGTGGACTTCCCAGGGGACCCCTGAGTCTCCTACCCTCCTTCCTACTGCCTTTGTAGCCCCTCTGGAGGGTCACAGTCGAGAACTCTAATTATGTAACTGCTGAAAACTCCCACCCTAGGGATGTTCTGCCAGAGACCACTGTAGAGAACATGGTCACAGCAGAACACCAATCCAGCCTCCTACAGCCTCATGGAATGCTGAGGCTTTCCTGAGTCATTTTATGCTTGCCACTAACCCTGAACTTCTTCCTCCCAGGTGTCAGCCAGGATCCCTGGCCTACAGAGCAAGGGAGAAGGCCCAGTGGCTGGGCTGCTTCCAGAAGTTCCTGGCCTATATGCTGCTGTCTGTGGCCTGTTTCCTCCACCCTGTCCTTGTCTGGCATGTGACCATCCCAGGTAGGAGTTCCAAGAGGTAGTGGAGGCAGGCAGCCCTGACCACATGTAGGCAATGAGCAGGAAGGGTTGAATCCTTCTCACCTCAGCAGCGACATTGCTCCAGGGCCCCCATTCACCCTGTGCCTGGGGATGAGGACCTATCAGACTTCTCCATGCTGATTAAGTGGCAGGAATGTCCCTTAATCTTTCATGTAGGTGTCCAGAAGCTGCACCTCTAAAAGGGACCTGGCCTTTCTCTCAAAACCTGTGTATAAATTGAGCTTTCAGAGGGTGAGAGATGGCCATTGCTCTGCCCAAAGCCACCCGTACCTTCTCAGTGTCTGATTCAGATACAAACTCTTCAGCTTGGTTGGGAATGCACACCATGAAAGAACCCCAAAAGATCTTCACAGCCACATCTTCCCTCATTTCACCTCGCAATTCCTGATGGTCAGCTTGGTTCCTGATTTCAGAAGCCAGGACTCATACTTCCACCTCCTGGGTTTTGTCTTGACCTTTTCTGCTAACAGCCTCCTCTGCCCTCTTTCTAGCTGTGAAACTGTGCCCCTCCTCATGACCCATCTAAAATGCCAGGAAGCAAACTGCCCAAAGAGACAAGATTGAAAGCCAGAGTCTCCTTTTCCTTCCTGCAGTTTCTCATAAAGTACCTGTCATGGCTTCTGAAGGCCACTCTGCCAGGCTCTCCAGTGAACTCCTGAGCAGGATTCATCACTGCAGAGGCTAGAACAAGCCACTACCTCCTGCTCCTTGGAAAGGGAGAGAGGCCCAAGAGGCTCTGGCCCTGGCACACAGGACAACCACCTTCCCCTCTTCCGGACAGGGCAGGATTCCCAGCAAAGAACCCAGAGCTGCAAGTCTCAGCCTGGAACAGAGGGGTTTGGAGGTTGTGTGAAGGGCCAGGAAGGGGGTCAATGCTACACTAGCCCCACCCAAAAGTATCTGTACTTTTCTCTGTGGTTACTGGGGAGGTTAAAAAGTGAAGGCAGTCTCCCACTTCTGGAATGGGAAAGAAGTCCAGTTCAGCAGGTGGGACCTGGTATCCAACATAGAATCCAGTCACATTAAAGGTGTCACAGGCCCAGCTCCAATAAGCTGTACTAAGAGGGAGGCTGAGTGTGGTGATGAAAGTCTGTTCAGGCAGCTCCAGGGTCAGCTGTTAATAGAAAGGGAGCCTCAGGCACAGAGTACCCTATCTAACAGTCAGGAGGAGGGCCCTAGCATGGCACTGGCCTGCTGACATGCCCCAGTCAGGCACCAGGCCTGCCCCTTGAATCTGATGTGGGTGTATGAGGCCAAGTTAGGCGAGAGGGCTGGAGCACAGGCAGCCTGAGTGTGGCCACACAGGTGTGCTGCTGTGGCCTTTTGGAACAGTGGGCTTGAATCGCCTCTGGCTTTTCTCTAGGACACATCTAGCATCCTGACCTCCCAGATCTCTTCCAGGCTCCATGCTCATCATCACCGGCTTGACCTACTTTCTTCTCAGCAAGCGGAAGAAGAACAAAGCTGCCCCTGAGGTGCCAGCCCCCCAGGGGCAGTACACAGACCCCTCCAGCAGTGCCATGAGCATCATCATCTCTGGGGACACTGAGCAAACGTACACTTTCCATGGAGCCCTCAAGGAGGGGACCAGCTCCCTCTTTATGCACATGAAGTGCATCCTGAAGGGGACCAGGAAGCCCAGCACCCTCCAGTGCCCAGATGTTCTGACAGAGCTGACAATGGAGCCAGCTGACTCATTAGCCAAGAAGAAGCAGGTACACTTTGAAGATCATGTGGTCAGGATCATCCCAGGCCTCACTGAAGGCCCAGACAACGAGGACAGTGATCCAGAGGAAACCACCTCTGACACCACCCCCATCATCCCTCCACCCCAGGCTCCATGCTTCCTGTCTTCTCTCACAGACACTATCCTCTTCTAAGCTGCTTACTCAAGTCTTGGAGATGCTCAGCAAGGGGTTGGAATAGATTAATGGCTCTGCCTGAAGTTTTCTGATATCTGTGGGCCCTCCAGGGATCCCAGGGTCTTTGTAGGCCATCTCTTCAAGGGGTGACCAAACATACTCCAATGGGCCATTGAGCAGCGTGATAGGTCCTGAAGCGGCCTTAAGAGAGGTACAAATGAAGCCCACACTGCTTCAAACCAGAACAGGTTCTTCCTCCTGAACACAGACTGAGGAAATCCTTGTGCTTTCTCCAAAGAGATCATCACTCCCACTTGACACAAGGCTCCCTCAGCCCCAGGAGAAGCCACAAGACTTCTGCTGCTCCTGACACAGGTCTCAACACTCAGCAAGGACTTATGTCCATCCCATTTCTGAGGCAGCATCCCAGCTCTGAAGGCCCAAAGATGCACTGGCAACTTATTCATGTCCACAGAAAAGTATTGAATGTGGCTATGGGTTCCAACCTCCAAATGAGATTGCTCAGATAGGGAGAAAAGACCAGGCTGCAGGCCCTCAGGACAGAGGAGTAGTACCCAGCAGTGGGCTGCATGCTCTTTGTGCTCTGGGGCTGGTGCTAGGCAGCAGAGTCACAGAGCTACTTAAGGAAAAAGTACCACTCTGCTCACTGCAGGGAGAGCCAGGCCAGATGAGTGGTGCTTGTTCCAAAAGCACCACTGAGGTCTCCCTGCATCCCCACCACATGAACTTTTCCAAGATTCCAAGTAGATGATGTAAACTAAAAGCTCCTGGAAGCCAATGACAGATTTCAGCCATGAATGCCACAGCATAAGATGCAGTGCCTGCTATATACAAAGACCACAGAGGTGATGCCCTGAAGACTCACCCAGCAAAGACAAATGGCTCTGCCACACTTAGGTGCCTGGTAGCAGAATAGGTGATAAATATGTGTTTGTTCAAAATGGGGGGGAAGAGGAGGGAAAAAGGGAAGGTAGTAGGAAAGTGATCGGGCAGGTTAGCGCCTGCAACCAAGTCATGGAAGTGGGAGTTAACCCAGATTAAGCAAAGAAATTTGAATCAGATATTCCTTAGTTAAAGGATTTGCAATATGTTTTCATTTCTAAACAGTGTCCTTTGGTCCACAGGGTTGTTGTAAGGAAGAGCAAACACACTGTTCTTCATAGACAATCTGAATTAATGAGCAATCCAATCACATGCTCTCGAGTTTGTGTGTGAGCAGAGATGAAGATCTGCAGAACAGCCCTCAGAGCACATGCTTTGAGGTCTAGATAAGAAATGTGTGTTCACTCTTGTGTACTTTTCAACATCCCCTACAAATTCTTTCGCAAATGTACGGAAATAGCCAACTAGAAGCTAGTATCATTTTCGTGCCTAAAGGCAGTAAGTGTCTCATATTAGCAGATCTCTTCCTGCAATAACAATTCTTTTGTAAAACAAGTGAAAAAGACTTATTTCCATAAGCCCTCCATGGTGGAAGTAGTAGAGCTGTTTCTTTAACTGTCACTGAGAAAGGACTTCAGGATCTGAGAGTCACACTCAGGGGACAGTGAATAATATGGAATGTGGGCATGGATATATGGGAATTGTGCCCATTTCTTAATGAGGAGGAGTCCTAGACAGGCTACATGTGTACAGAAGGAGCTCAAGTGAGGAGCAGCCCAGGCTCTTGCACCTGTCGTGTGGAGAAGGGGAATGTGATGAGCACGGCACAGATGCAGCCAGCCTCTGCAGACCCCAGTGTTCCTGTTCTATTCTCAGAAGCTCAGGCAGCAGAACTGGATGGATGACCAGCTTACATGCAAGAAGCACACCCAGAAATATGTCAGAGCTCTCAGATCTCATTTAATAAACATTTCTGTAAACCCAAGAGCATTGTTTTTGTTGCATCTTAGGGGTGAATGGAAAATTGGGAGCTCCAGATATGCTGTGCCTGTGACTCTGAGACATCTAAGCTTCCTTGTGCCTGTCATCAGTTAAAGGAGAGTCTGATGCAGCATTAGAGGTCCAAACAATTAGCACAGTACAGTTTTCAAACACTGTTATTGCTGAAAAAAGAGAAAAAGGCTGAGGTGAGATCATTAAATAGACCAAAGCCCTCACCTCTGTCAGTGGACCAAGCAAGAAATTTCCACCTCCTCATAAGCAGATGGATATACCATGTGTCACCAGTTGATTCTCAGCCTAAGACAACCATCCTTATTCATTCCTATCCCTGCACAGAACCTCATTCTTGCTGAGAACAAAATAGAAGGGCTGACCCTAGTGTGGCCCAGATCCCTTTCTCAGCAGAAAGCAAATTAGACATTTTGTAGATTCAAAACAGTAACTGGAAGTAGGAAGAACTCATTAAATATTCCACTAACATGAGTAGGAAGAACTCATTAATTCTTCCACTAACATGCTGATTGACCTTGGCCAAAATCCCTTTATCTTTCTGGTCTCAGTTTCCCCTATTAATTCCACTTACCAGAATTTCTCTCAGTATTGGTGGTATGACCACTTAACCAGGAAAGATAGGGAAGTGCTCTTCAGATCCCAAAATCACTCACATCAGTGTTAAGTGCACTTTTCTTTTACTGTGGGTTCCTCACAGTGAGAAAGCCCCAACATAAGGAAGCACTGAGGAAAACACCACCAAGACTTACCTCTGCGGCAAGGCCAGTGCAGATCCAAAAGCTTCTTTCTCAAATCCAGATTCCAGTGCTTGAACCTGGAGACGATGCAGCCAGCAACCCTCCAGCTTAGAGAGCCATGGTGGACCCCCAATCCTGAAGAGCCATGACCTGGAGGCCACCCAGTATAACCGCTCTTTTTTTTTTTTTTTAGTTTTTTAAATATTTTTATTGAGAGATAATTTACATACCATAAAATTCACCAATTCAATTGTTTTTAAGTACATTCATTGTCAAGTACATCACAATTCAAATTCACATTTCATCACAGCCCCCCCAAAACATTAATAGTCACTTTTCACCCCACCCTAAACAAACCCTAAGCAACCACTAACCTACTTTATGTCTTTATAGATTTTCCTTCTGGACATTTCCTATATATGGAATCAGATAAGACATGGTCTTTTGTGACTTGCTTTGTTCACATAATATAATGCTTTCATGGTTCATTCATGTTTCAACAGGTATCTTTATTTTATTCTTTTTTGTGCGGCTGAAAAATATTCCATTACATGGATATACTATATTGTGTTTATCTTATCATCTGTTGATAGACATTTGGGTGGTTTCTACTTTGTGCCTATTATAAATAATGTTGCCAAGAACATTTATGTATAGGTGTTTGAATAGACATATATTTTCATTTCTCTTAGATATATACCTAGGGGTGGAATTGCAGAGTTAAATGATAACTCAATATTTAACTTCTTAATGAAGTGTTAAACTTCCAAAAGGGGCTGTACCACATTTTACATTCCCACCAACACTGTATGAGTGTTCTTCCCACATCCTTGACAACACTTATTATGGTCTACCGTTTTTTATTATAGTCATCCATTTACTATTATTTTGATATGTATTTCTGTAGTGACTAATGGTGTTGAGCATTTTTTCATGTAATTAATGACTGTTTGTATATCTTCTTTAGAAATGTCTGTTTAAATGTTTTGCTTGTTTTTTAATTAGGTTTTTTTGGTCTTTTTTTTTTTCACTTGTAAGAATTCTTTGTATATTCCAGATACCAGACTCTATTCAGATATATAATTTGCAAATATTTTACCCTGGGTTGCCTTTTCACTTTCTTAATAGCGTCTTTTGAAATACAAAAGATTTAATTTTGTGAAGTCCAATTTATCTATTTTTTCTTTTGCTGCTTTTTCTTTTGAGGTCAAGTCTAATAAATCATTACTTTTAACTGAAGCTCATGAAGATTTATTTTTATATTTTCTTCTAAGAGTTTTTGAATAAATGTTAGCTCCTAAATTGAGAAACATGATCAATGTTGAGGTAATTCTTGTGCATGGTGTGAGGTAGTCTAACTTAATTCTTTTACATGATATCCTGTTGTTCTAGCACCTTTTATTGCATTAAATTGTCTTGGCACCTTTGTCAAAAACTTACAGATCATAAATTTCCATTTTCAACTTTATACCATTGATCTGTATATCTGTCCTTATGACATTACAACACCGGTTTGATTACTGTAGTTTTGCAGTGAAGTACATATTGAAACGAGGATGTGTGAACCTCTAACTTTGTTCCTTTTTTTTTTTCAAGATTATTTGGCCCTCTGAGGTTCCTCTCACTTCCATATGAATTTTAGTATCAACTTGTCAATATCTGTGAAAAAGCAAACTTGGATTTTGATAGAAATTTCACTGACTCTATATGACATTTGAGAGTATTCCTATCTTAACATTTTTTAAAGAATGTATTTATTTATTATTTTCAGAGAGAGAGGAAGGGGGGAAGAAAGAGAGGGAGAGAAACAGCAATGTATGGTTGCCTCTCACATGGCCCTCACTGGGGACCTGGCCTGCAACCCAGGCATTTGCCCTAACGGGGAATTGAACTGGGAGCCTTTGGTTCCCAGCCCGTGCTCAATCCACTGAGCTACACCAGCCAGGGCATCTTAACATTATTAAATCTTTCAATCCATAGGGTGCCAAATATAGTGCACCTTTCCATTTATTTAGATCTTTTATTTCTTTCAATACTGTTTTGTAGTTTCCTTTGTGCAAATCTTACATTTATTTTGTTAAAATTAATTCATAGTATTTTATTTTTCATGCTTTTGTAAAAAGAACAGTTTTCATTTTTTCCAACTATTGAGGTGTAATTAACAAATAAGTTATATCTATTTAAGTGTTCAATGTGATGATTTGATATACGTGTACCTTGTAAAATGATTTTAACAGTCAAGTTAATTAACATATCTATCACCTTACATAGTTAGCTTTCTCTCAAACTTCATTTTCAGATGCTAGTATGCAGAAATGCAATTGTTTTTTGTGTATTGATCTTATAGCTTACAAACTTGCTGAACTTTTTTCAAAATTTCAGTTATGTAGTTCAGCATTATCATCTCTAGTCACCATTTTTTACATTAGGTCCTCATACTTTTTTCATCTTATAGATGAAAATTTGTGCCCTTTATCAACCTCCTTCTATTTTCCCCATCCTGCAGCCCTTGGCAACCACTTTCCTGTTTTACATTTCTGAGTTTCATTTTGGAGGGGTGAAGATTTCACATTATATATTTTATTTTCTTGTTGCTATATCAAATGAGATTTTTTCCTGGTTTCTGTTTCTGATATTTTCATTGTTGGTGTACAAAAATATTGACTTTGTATATTTGAATATTGACTTTGTATATTTGAATATTGACTTTGTATCCCACTGTTTTGCCAAATTCACTTATTAGGTCGAGCAGTTTTTTTGAGAAATCAATAGGATTTTCTATGTACATTATCATGTCATCTGCAAACAGTGACAGTTTTGTTTCCTTTTTTCCAATTTGGATGCTTTTTATTTCTTTTTCTTGTCTGATTACTGTGGCTAGGACTTCCAATACTATGTTGAATAGGAGTGGCGAAAGCAGACATCCTTGTCTTGTTCCTGATCTTAGTGGGAAAGCTTTTAGTTTTTGCCCATTGAGTATGATGTTGGCTGTAGGTCTCTCATATATGGCTTTTATAATGTTGAGGAATACTCCCTCTATTCCCACTTTGCTGAGTGTTTTGATCATAAATGGGTGCTGCACCTTATCAAATGCTTTTTCCACATCTAAAAATCATGTGATTTTTGTCTTTCATTTTGTTTATGTGATGTATTACATTTATTGATTTGTGAATATTATATCATCCTAACATCACTGTGATGAATACAACTTGGTCATGGTGTATGATCTTTTCAATGTATTGCTGGATGCAGTTTGCCAATATTTTGTTGAGGATTTCAGCATCTATGTACATCAGCAATATTGGCTGGTAGTTTTCTTTCTTTGTTATGTCTTTATCTGGTTTGGGGATTAGGATGATGCTGGCTTCATAAAAAGTTAAAAAAAAAAAGATTTCACATTATGTGATACCATGCAGTATTTGTCTTGCTCTGAGTTATTTAACTTAGCACAATGTGAAATAATTTAGCATAATGTGAAACAACATGGTCCATCTATGTTGTCTCAAATGACAGGATTTTCTTCTTTCTCATGGTTGAATTATATTCAATTGTATGCACACATATCCTGTCTTCTCTATCTGTTCATCAGTTGACCAACACTTAGGTTGATTCCATATCTTGGCTATTATAAATCATGCTGCAATGGATGATAATGCAGATATATCTTTCATACTCTGTTTCCATTTCCTTTGGATATTGAGCCAGGAGTGTATTTTCTGGATCACGTGATAGTTCTATTTTTAATTTTTTAGTATCCTTCATACTATTTTCGATAGTGGCTGCATCAATTTGCATTCCCACCAATGGTTCATGAGGCTTCTCTTTTCTCCACATCCTAGCCCTAGCTTACACTTGTTATTTTTGTATTTTGATGATAGTCATCCTAACAGTTGTCAGGTGATTTCGCATTGTGCTTGATTTTGACTTTGTGTTTCCATGATGATTAGTAATGATGAGCACATTTTCATATACCATTTGGCCATTTGTATGTTTTCTTTGGAAAAAATATCTATTCATTTCTTCTACCCATTTTTTAATCAGATTGTTTGGTGTTTTTTCTATTGAGTTGTGGGAGTTCTTTATATGTTTTAGATACTAACCCCTTATCAGACATACAATTTACAAATATTTTCTTGCATTTTGTATGTTAGTTTTTTAATTTTTTGATTGTTTCCTTTCCTGTAAAGAGCCTTTTACTTTGATGTAGTCTTACTTATTTATTTTTGCTTTTATTTTTTTGCCTTTGTTTTTGGTGTCAAATCCAAAAAATCATCACTAAGACCGATATTAAAGAGTTTACCTCCTATGTTTTCTGCTAGGGTTTTTATGCTTTTAGGTCTGTATTCGATTCTCTAATCCATTTTGAGTTGACATTTTGTGCATGGCATAAGATAGGGGTCCAGTTTCATTTTTGCATGGGGCTGCGAAGTTTTCCCAACACCATTTATTGAAGGGACTATTATTTCCCCACTGTATATTCATGCTCCTTTGTCATAAATTAATTGACCATGTATGTATGGGTATATTTCTGGGGTATCTTTTCTGTCCCATTGATCTATGTGTTTGTTTTTATGACAATATCATACTGTTTTGATTACTATAGCTTTATAATAAAGTTTTAAGTCTAGAAGTATGATGTCTCTAATTTATTAATTACAAGACTTTTAAATCAATTCTTTATTATTATCTACATACAATATTATGTCATTTTCAAATAGAGATCGTTTCACTTCTTTCTCTTCTATCCAAAAGTCTTTTATTTTGTTCTCTCGCCTAATTTCCCTGAGTAGAACTACTACTACAACATTGAAGAGAATAAAATCAGACATCCTTGTCTTGTTCCTGATCCTGGGGGAAAGCATTCAGACTTTCATCATTGAGTATAATGTTAGGTAGGTTTTTACAAAAAACCTACAAATTTCCTATTTGTATTTTCTATTTGTAGATCGAAATCTATAAATTTCCTTTATGGGGTTGAGGAAATTCCCTTTTATCTCCAGTTTGTTGAATGTTTTCAATCATGAAAAGTTATTAGATTTGTTAAGTGCTTTTTCTGCATCTTTGAAGATAATCTTTTTTTCCTTTGTTCTATTGATATGGTTTATTACACTCATTAATTTTAAAGTGTTTAGAAACCAATGTTGTATTCATAAAATAAGTCCTACTTGCTCATGTCATATAATTCTTTTTATATGTTGCTAGATTGTGTTTTATAGTTGCTGTATTTTGTTGAAGATTTTTGTGTCAATATTCATAAGGGATATTGATCAGTAGTTTCCTGTTCTTGAGATGTCTTTGTATTGTTCTGATAAAATGAGTTAAAATGTGTTCCCACGTCTTCTATTTTTTGAATGAGATTGTGAAGGACTAATTAATTCTTTATGTTTTGGTAGAATTCACCAGTGAAACCATTTGGGCATAGATCTAATTCAAACTTTTTACATTCTAAATCTATAAAAACTTTCTTCTTGAATTAGTTTTGGTAGTTTGTGTCTTTCTAAGAATTTGTCCATTTCATCCAAGCCATCTAATTTGTTGGGATACTGTTGTTCATAATATTATCTTCCAGTCCCTTTAATTTCTATAAAATCAGTAGTACATACACCTTCTTTTTATTTCCAGTTTTAGCAAATTGAATCTTTTCTTTTTTTCTTAGTCAGTCTAGTTAAAGGATTGTTAGTTTTGTTGAGCTTTTCAAAGACCCAACTTTTGGTTTTATTGATTTTTTTCCTTTATTTTTCCAATATTCTCTATTTCACTTATTTATGTTTTCATCTTTAATCTTTCCTTCCTTCTTCTTACTTTGCATTTAGTTTAGTCTTATTTTTCTATTTTCTTCTATTTTCTTCATTGTTTCTGATTAGTTTATTGATATGAGATGTTTCTTATTTTTTAATAAATACATTTACCCCTATAAATTTTTCTCTGAGCACTGCTCTAGCTGCATCACATATGATTTATGTTGAAGTTTTGTTTTCATTTATCAGAAAAGTATTTTCAAGTTTCTTTTGTGATTTCTTTTTTGACTTGTTGGCTATTTAGGGGTATATTATTTTAATCATTTTTTCTAATTCATTTCCATTGTTGTTGGAGAATGTATTTGGCATGATTTCAATCCTTTTAAATCTATAGTTTGTTCTGTAGTCTGTCTTCTACTATGTTCTATTATGGAGGATGTTCTACATGATCTTAGAAAGAATGTGTAACTCTCCCATTGTTGGATAAAGCACTCTCTATGGAGGTCTGTTGAGTCTAAGTGGTTTGTAGTGTCATTCATGTCTTCTAAATTCTTGTTAATTATTTGATATTTTCTCTATCTATTATTCATTGTGTGATTTTAAAGCTTCTAACTATTATTGTTAAATTGTCTATTTCTCTTTTCAATTCTGTCAGTTTTTCTTTCATGTATTTGGGGCTCTGATGTTAGATATGTACATGTTTATAAATGTATACCTTCTTGACGTATTGACTAGCATTATAAAATGTTCCTTTTTATCTTTAGTAACATTTTTTTGTTTGTTTGTTTTCAAGTAGATTTGGCCCTGGCTGGTGTGGCTCAGTGGATTAGGCGCTGCCCTGTGAATCAAAGCATTGCCGGTTTGATTCACAGTCAGGGCACATGCCTGTGTTGTGGGCCAGGTCCCCAGTAGGAGGCACGTGAGAAGTAACCACACATTGATGTTTCTCTCCCTCTCTTTCTCCCTCCCTTCCCATCTCTAAAATAATTATTAAATAAAATATTTTAAAATAAATAAAGTAGATTTGTCTGATATTATGGTATCTACTCCAGCTTCCTTATGATTATTATTATTCTGGTATATATTTTTCATCTTCTACTTTCAACCTATTTGTATCTTTGAAACTAAAGTGTTTTTCTGTGGACAGCATATAGTTAAATCTTGTTTTGTTACCCAGTCTGTTCACCTCTGCTTTTTGTTTACATTATTGACTTCATTTACATTTAACGTTATTGTTATGGTAAGATTTATATTTCCCATGTTCTTTTTTTTAATATATATTTCATGTATTTTTTTATTTTTCTGCTTCTCTTTCATGGCTTTCTTTTGTATTAAGTATATATTTTCTAGTGTAAAAATTTGATTTATTGACTAAATTTTTAATTATATTTTGAATGGTTTTCTTAGTAGTTGTCTTAGGTATTACAATATGCACTTTAAAAATATCAAAATTTATTTTACATTTATACTAAATTTATTCCATTGAAACAGAGAAACTTTGCTACTATATAGCTCCACTCTGTCCATTCTATTTTATGGTATTATTGTTACACATATTGGGTCTATAAATGTAACAAACCCAACACTACATTATTGTAATTATTACTTTTACAATCTTAATATCTTTTAAAGAAGCTGAGAGAAGAAAAGATATCAGTGTATACTTATCATTTGTTATATCAACTTTATCTGCCATTTCACTTTCTTCTTTAGGTTCAAGTTACCATCTGGTGTTTCCTTAATTCAAAATATCTGTTTCCAACTGCCTTATTTGTGCTATTATTGTCACTGCCTGAAGAACTTGCTTCAGTATTTCTTGTCAGGCAGATTTTCTGGTAACAGAGTCCATCAGATTTTGTTTGTCTGAAAATATCTTTATTTCATTTAGTTTGGAAAGAATTTTGCTGGATTTCATGTTAATGTTCTTGGTTGTGATACACAGTGGATTTAATTTAATGGGGTTGAGAGATTTATTTATTTACACTTTGCATCAACTTTCAGCACTTTAAATATGTCCTCACACTGCTTTCTCGCCTTCATTGTTTCTGATGGGAAGTAAGCTGGAAGTGAGCTGTTAGATTTACTTGTATAGGATGAGTTGCTTTCTCATTGTTATTGTCTTTCAACATTTTGACTATGATCTGCCTAAATGTAAGTCTCTTAGAATTATCCTAATTTAAATTGAGCTTCCTGTGTGTGCATATTAACGTTTTTCATCAAAG
The DNA here is from genome assembly GCA_004026765.1 of Micronycteris hirsuta. Classification (NCBI taxonomy): domain Eukaryota; kingdom Metazoa; phylum Chordata; class Mammalia; order Chiroptera; family Phyllostomidae; genus Micronycteris; species Micronycteris hirsuta. The sequence continues at coordinate 53,987 of PVJI01010135.1, forward strand.
TTGTAAATTTTTCAGCCATTTTTATTCTTCTCACTTTTCTCTCTACTCCCCTTCTGGTAATCTCATTATGCATATGTGGTGTGTATAATGGTGTCCTACATTAGTATGAGGATCTGTTCATTTTTCTTCATTCTTTTTCCTTCTCTGTTTCTCAGATTGCATAATCTCTATTAATCTATTAATCTTTAAGTTTGCTTATTCTTTCCACCTCCACGTTAAATATACTGTTGACTCTAGTTAATTTTCTTGTTTATTGTACTTTTCAACTCTAGAATTTCCATTTGATTCTTTTTTAAATTCTATTTATTTATTTTTAGAGAGAGAGGGAGGGAGGGAAAAAGAGAGAGAAAAATATCAGTGCGTGGTTGCCTCTTGTATGCCCCTTACTGGGGACCTGGCGTGGAACCCAAGCATGTGCCCTGACCGGAAATTGAACCAGCGACCCTTTGGTTTGCAGGCCAGCACTCAATCCACTGAGCCACACCAGCCAGGGCTCCATCTGGTTCTTTTTAAAAACAACTTATATCTCTTTGATTTCTTATTTTATTTATTCTTATTCTATATTTGGTAAGATATCATTGTGCTTTTTAAAAAATTTTTAAACATGGTTTCCTTTAGTTCTTTGAACATACTTATAATAGCTGCCTTGAAGTTTTTGTCAGCTAAGTCCCACTGGGCACCTTCCAACACTGTATCTATTGCCTGCTTTTTTCCACTGTGTATCACATGCTTTTTTTTTTTTTTGTTTATCTATAAATTGGACATCTCACATAATACATGGTAGCTACTCTAGATACTGGTTCTCCATTATCCATGCCTGGGTCTCTTGTTGTTCATTTATTCATTTGTTTGTTTACTGACTGGGCTGGACTAATTCTCTAAAGTCAATCAAGTTTCCCCCAGTGTTGAGCCTCCAATATCTTTGCACAGATTTTATTTCTTGTGTTTAATATTTTAGCCTGGTTACCTAGTAACCTAGCATCCCCAGCATCCCCAGATGCTGGTTACCTAGTTTCTCCAGCATCAACATAAGCCACTTATTTGTCAAAAGTTGTGATTAAGGCCTTTGATAAGTTATTCACCTACCCCTTACCATTGTATGTGTGTGCATGTGTGTGTGAGAGAGAGAAACTTGAAGACGTCTATCATAATTCCAGAAATTTACATTTTTTCCTACATTTTCATGTAGTAGCTTGTATATTTCTTCTCTGATCATGTCAGAGGGGGCACAGGCTTAGGCACACAAAACTGTGTACCAAACTGTCAGGGATGTGTATAATTTTATTTTTAAGCCTGGATTTCTGGAAGTTATCCTAACCAGTATTTGGTCAGAGTATGATTAAGCCCTTTGTGTATAGACTGGGATATTTTCAAGTCTGTCCCACATCCTGCTGGTTGCTCCTGAGTGGGTGCAGCCTGGCACATGCACACAACCTTCCTGACCCCCAGGGTTAACTGTGATCTCGAGAGGACTCTTCTTGACTGTTGCTTTACCTAGTTCTCTAGTAAATTTGTGATTATTCTGCCCTTTTTGCTTGTTGTTACCAGTACTATGGAGTTATGAGCATCCTTTTACTTGCTTTATAACAAGGTTTCTGTTGTTTTCAACAACTCCATGATGTATAGAATTCTTTGCATACATACATTCTAGATAAAATTATTCCCCTCAGGCATAACTGTGAGCTCTTCATCCTTACTGTCTGCTTTTTCCACTCGTAGAACCTCTGCAGCACTGCACAGGAGCCAGAGATGAGGACAGATATCTGCTTCCCTGGAGTGACACTCCTGCTCCACAAGTGGATGTGGGGATAGGCCCTGGTATTCCCAGCTTGTCGCCCCCAGAATTCTCAGCTTGCTGTGTGTGGAACTTCAGCTGTATGAGTGAGGGCAAGGTGGAAGAAGAGGGATCTCAGTCATTTTGGTTATTCCCTCCTAGAACAGAATTTTTTCAACACAGGGCCTCAGGGGATGAGAAACACTAGCATCTTGCCCCTCTTGGGGCAAAATTGTAACCTAAACTGGGAGCTGGAAGGAGAAGGAGCCCCGATGTTATTGACCATACCTGCCCAGAGCATAGTGCCTGGTATAATTTCCAGGAGATGGAGCTGAAAGGGACTAAAGAAATGGATGGTGGTTCAAATGCCATAACCTCTCTGTTCTTACCAAGGTGTAGTGTATTTTCCTAAATGAATGTTTTTCCATTTTCTATATGCCCTTAGAACAAATTGCCAGGGATGTTAAATAATTGGTATTTAAAATTTTCTTAAATAGCTGTTTTGTTGGAAACAGGGTCCCTGAGTTCCTTGGCTTGCCAGTCCAGAAGTCTTGCTTCTAATTTCTTTTTTGTCATGACCATGAAGAAATGGAATGCATTTAGTTATAAGTTTGAGCCTCAAGGGTACAAGACCTAGACTTGAGCCCTAGTTCTGTTCTTCACCAGCCATGTGGCCAGAGCTCATGTAAATCCCCTAAGCATCGACTTTCCCATTTGTAAAGAAGGTATAATAATATTACCTACCTCCAAGAATGGACTGAGAGTTAAATAGGATGATATAAAGTAAAGTACAATACCTGGTAGCTGGCAGGGACTCAGTAAATATCAGGACCCTGGTTTACTAGTCCATGAATGCTCCTTTCCTAGACATGGGTGCCTAGAACCACTCTAGAATCTTTTGCTTTCTCCTTGGTCAGTTCTGGTAGAATGAAAATCTCTCTGCAGGCAGCACATTACTCTCCAGAAGTCTCACTTGCTCCTTTCAGCTTAGTCTGGAGCCAACTCCTTGCCAACAGCATGTTTGTCTCATGAACAAACTTCAACCTCTAGGGTTCTACCCATCCCACGCATCATTGATGTCTCAAAAGAAACTACCATTTTGTGTGTCCAAATGAGAAAACCTCTTGCCCCCATCCCCTGCCTGTACAAAATATATAGCTTTCTCTGTAAAATATTAAGTCATCCAGCCTGCATTTTGCCCTCAAAGCCCTGGGCTCAGCTAGAGTGGACAGGCATTGTTTGATCACCTGGAGGAGAAGAAATATCTTAGGAGATAAGAAAGGACTGTCCTTATTGCCTGAATGTGGGCTGCTCCCATGGAGTCTGCCTAGCTGTAATCTTTTCATTGTCCTGAAAAGGGGGAAGAACTTATAGATAAGTCAATACCTTTACAGAGGGGTAAAGCGGAATTGGGAGAGGCCCGATTTCATATAAGTGTAACACTATATTCTGAGTTTCTTACACACTGTGACAAAGGTGAAAATAACTTCACAGAAAGAAGGTTCTAAGAGGCCAACAATATAGTCACACTTGGCTCTTCTGAGATTTTGGATCTTGGATCATTCCTCATATGCAGCCTGAGGAAATGAGGTCACCTCTAAAGGACCTGCCAGTTCTAAGCCTTAGGGAGAGATGCTCAGCTGTGCACATTAACAGGGAGCATTTTCCCAGACTTCAGAGCAGGCCCAAGGAAAATCCAATACTGACTCTAAAAATAGGCAGTGCAATTATTTTTTTATAGCATGAGATTCTAGGATATTGCACAGTCTCTTAGTACAGTGATCTGGGAAAGTAGGGAGCATTACAACTGGAGAAATATCCTGGGAATACACTGGGGCAGGTGCAAAGCCAATCCAATGGAGTATTTACTACCTAATGTATATTAAAAACCCCTGTAAGTCTCAAATCAAATTTCCCTTCAAAGAGAAGATAACGAGCGAACAGTCAATGCCTGTATGATTCATTTGTCCCTACACAGTCACATTTGTCTGAGGCTGCATATAGCCCACAGTGGGGTAAGGGTGCCACTAACTTCAGTTTTGCTTCAGTTTTCAGTTTCCAGGAAATTCAGTAGGATGTTTGTAGGCCCCAAGTCTTGTGTTCCTCTTTCCAGAGTACAACCCTTCCTTTTGATGGGGAACTCAAGAGATGGAAAATTTTAGTTTAGATAATAACTAATAAGTTAGTAATCAATGCATGTAAAAAGCTACTATTCCAGGAACTGAAGGTATGAACCACCTTGACTCCAGGAGATCATAAGCAGTTCCACCTTTATGCCTCAGGAGGACTGCAAGCAATCAAGGTGGTATGTGAGCCATTGTACTCTAGGGTGAGATGGCCACCCCCCAGGGCACAGATGAAAGAATGCTGCAGCTTTTATCTGATTAACTTTTTCCCTGAATTCTAAACCCCTTATCTACACTTTTCTCCTTATAAAAAGAGTCAGTTTGAAATGAAATTTAAGATGGTCTGTTAGGGTACAAACCCTTGAACTTTTCTGATTTCACTTTTAAACCAGGAGCACCAGTATAAACTTATAGAATAGGTTGCCAGGAACAAGAGTCAATTTAACTCAACAAACATTCATTAAACAGGAACCATGCAAGGTGCTGGGCTGGAGGGGTGAATTGGTTGTACTGTTTAATCCCACAGATGGATATTTAAGTGTGGCTGACATGAGGCAGGAACAAACATTACAATAAAATTGCAAACAATGTGCTATGAGAGATGAATTCAAGGGGAAATCTAGTAAGGTAGATTTGTGTTGAGCTTCAAAAGTGGTGAAACCAGAAAACCCAGTGTTCATGCTACCTGTCACCTACCAGACCCAATAAGTAGAAACAAGGATTGAATCTTTTTATTTTTATTTTTTGGCTTTGCAATGCTTTTTTAATTTTTTTATTTTTTAATTGTTCAAGTACAGTTTTCTGCCTTCTCCCTACCCCAGCCCCACCCCCCAACCCCCTCCACCTCCCTCCCGCCTCCACCCCCCCACTGTTATTGTCCATGTAAGGGAAATTCATGCATCCACCTTGGGAAATGTAGCCCTTATGTTTTCACGTCTAATAAGAGCACGGCCTCTCGTGAAACATAAAGTCGGCATGCAGGACCTATGTTCGTGGAAGCAGAATTTCCTGTGGGGAAATCAGGCTAGCATGTTCCTTAGATTTAAAATAAAACCTTGCTCTTGCTAAAAATCTCTCTCTCCTTGGGTCAAAAGGACTTATGTTAATGCATGCCTAGCTTCCTCAGACCAGAGTTCAGCCCAAGCCTATTGTCTTTTCATTTGCATATCTATCCTCTTGATGCACTATCTTGGGCGTCTACCGTTCAAGGTAAATCTACAGTTCATGCATAGTTAATGAAGACTATTCATATGTAAAGTGCCCAAGAAATGGCAATAAACACGTGGTTTGGGACCTCTCCAAGATCATAATGGAGGGGACACATGGTCCTGGAATTTCTAGTCCATCATAAAATTACGTGTAAAATTGTTTACATGCAGCCATGGCATACGAATCCTGCTGGCCAGAATTCGCAACATCCATGTGTCCTCTATAATTGCTCTTGCAAACCCTTCACCCTTTTCCCCTAAAATCCCCTCCCCTCTCCCCACTGGTCACCGGCAGCCTGCTCTCAATTTCAGTGTCTTTGGTTATATTTTGCTTGTTTGTTTGTTTTGTTGATTAGGTTCCTGTTAAAGGTGAGATCATTACAGTATTTGTCTTTCACTGCCTGGCTTATTTCGCTTAACATAATACTTTCCTGTTCCATCCATGCTGTCACAAAGGGTAGGAGCTCCTTCTTTCTTTCTGCTGCATAGAATTCCATTGTGTAAATGTACCATATCTTTATGGGAGCTTTATTCAGATGGCCAGCAATCTGAGAATATAGCAGGTTTGTCCCATAACAGACTGTCTTAAATTCCATTTTAAACCAACCATTTTATAAGGAGAAGATACATGTAAATAAGGGGTTTGGAATTCAGGGGAAAAGTTAATCAGATAAAAGCTGCAGCATTCTTTCATCTCTGTCCTAGGCAGTGGTCTTTATCTGTGTCTTAGATGGTGGGCATCTCACCCTGGAGTACAATGGCTCAGATACAACCTTGATTGCTTGCAGTCCTCCTGAGGCACAAAGGTGAAACTGCTCATGGTCTCCTGGAGTCAAGGTGGGTTGTACCTTCAGTTCCTGGAACAGTAGGTTTTTACACACATTGATTACTAAGCTTATTAGCTATTACCTGAAACTAAAATTTCCAAAATTTGAGTCCCTCATCAGTAGGACTAGAATATTATAAGATATGTAATTGTCTATTCTGGGACAAAGGAAGCATGGTCATGTCCCTCAGAGTCTGAAGTTAGCAGACATATTTTCCATACATAACAAAGAAAACTTTTGTGCAATAGAAAGAGCACAAGGCAAAAACCCATATCAGCAACAATGACAACGGACAGAAGTGAGACCTGAGTGTGCCAGGCATGCAGTGCTCTGCAGGTTCCATCTCTTCTAATCTTCTCAGCCTATAAGTGGGGGTCTGTTATGATTACATTTATAGGTGATAAGCCATAGAATGGATAATTTAGGAACTTAAACACTGGCACACAGTTAAAAGGCAGTAGGACCAGTATTTAATCCAGTGTCCTGGGATTATTAATGCCATCAGACTAAAGTCTGATAGTGGCCACATACCTCACCAGCCCATGGCCTTGGCCACTCTCTCTCCTCGTCTTTTGAATGAGAATGGTGTTGACCAGATTGTAACAGGGTGCAGCCAAGGAAGGCCCCCAAATGGGGATTTTTAATGGGCTCCAGAACTCCAGGTGTCCAGGAAATATTAGAGAAAAAAAATTATATATGATGTCCTCATCCCCACCAGTCTGAGCTGGGGGATGGGACACATGGAGTGCGGCCATTGAGAGCTGTTTTGTACAGCAACAGCTTTGCAGCTAACCTCTGGCATGGTCATTTAACATATCTATAAACCTTTAGCTGGTTTCATAGATATGTTAAATATCTATGGCCCTGTTTTGAGTCAGGGGGTTGGGAGTGACTTCAACCCAGGATGTAACTGGGAGGCAACTCCCGCTGGTTACAGCGCCTGTGTGAGAACTTGGAGATGATTGGCTCCATGCCATGGAGCCAAACCTTCCCAGACTTACTATGGCAGCAAGTAAAGCTAGAATACAGAATGCTGGCAGGTGTAACTGATTGTAGGAGGAGTCGGAAATGGGGCTGAAGGGGAAGATTGGCACTGGTATTTAAACCCAGGCATGGCAGCCATGTCAGGAGAGAACTACATGGCTTTGGTGGAGTAGGTTGGGACCACGTGGCTTAGGCAGAAGTGGAGACCCCGCAGCTTGGGCAAGAGTTAGGATCATGTGGCTTTGGGTTGCTCCTTTCGCCATGCAGCTTAGGAAGCAGGAGAGACTTTGCCTGGAAGAAAAGAGGTGAAAGGACTCTTGCTGGGAGGCCATGAGAAAGTGCCACATGGCTTTGGATTAACTGGAGATCATGGTGGCGACACAGCTGATGGTACTGGAAGCCTGAATCACGAACTTCTACTTCTTTTCAGTACCCAAAACTGGGCAGAAAGAGAAGAAAGGACTGTGTGCATCTGTGGGTATTCTAAAGGACTTTAGTATTTTTTTTTTGTTTAATTACAGTTATTTGCATCCTCTCCCCTCCCATCCTCCCTTCCCCTCCCGTCCCACCTCCCCCCCCAGTCTCCCTCCTCCCTCTTAGTTCTGTCCATGTGTCCTCTACAGTGATTCCTGAAAACTCTTCTCCCCATTGTCCCCTCCCCCCTCTCCCCTGTCTATTGTTAGACTGTTCTTAATTTCAGTGTCTCTGGTTCTGTTTTGCTTGCTTTCTGCTTTTGTTGGTTATGATCCGGTTAAAGGTGAGATCATATGGTATTTGTCCCTCACTGCCTGGCTTACTTCACTTAGCATAATGCTCTCCAGCTCCATCCATGCTGTTGCAAAAGGTATAAGCTCCTTCTTCCTCTCTGCTGTGTAGAATTCCATTGTGTAAATGTACCATAGTTTCTTGATCCGTTCATTTGTAGATGGGCACCTAGGTTGTTTCCAGCACTTAGCTATTGTGAATTGTGCTGCTATGAACATAGGAGTGCAAAGGTTCTTTTGAATTGGTTTTTCAGGATTCTTAGGGTATAATCCCAGTAGTGGAATTGCTGGGTC
>PVJI01010136.1:0-34444 GCA_004026765.1 Micronycteris hirsuta
GGAATTTAGACCCCCTCACCTCACTGTTATGGTATTGTGAAGATGTACGTTTGAAGCAAGTGTGTGTCTGTGTGTGTGTGTGTGCTGAAGTACAGTGAACAGAGTGCAAAGAAGGAGTGTTTCTGAAGAGTAGGGGGCAGTTAGTAGCCAACCAGCACCCCCATTCCCTTCAACCCTTGGAGTAATTGGAACTAACACTTACTAAACCCATAAATATGCACCAATGCCTTACATGACCTCATTTAATTCACACGCCATCTGCAAGACATGAATATTACAATCCCTCTGTTACTATTTTACAAATGGGTGAAGTTAAGGTCTGGGATTATAATGTACCAAGTTGCCTCTGCTTGGAGAGGCTGGGATAGGAAAGTACTTTGTAAGACTGGCACACAAAGGGGGGTGAGGTGGGGGTGGGGAGGGCTCAATGAATGCAGAAGATGTGCTCATATGTGACCCAAACAAAAGCTCAATAATTGTGTAATATTTCCACACATGTCTCAGTTAATCCCTGGAACAAAGGGCCAGAGATGAGACTTGCCCTCGGGACTTCTGATTTCCTTTTCTTTGCTCTTTCTGCTATACCCTGACTCACCGCCAATGTCATTGACAAGGCCATGTATAGGTTCTGGCTCAAGGACCACATGGTCCAGGGGTCAGTCTCTTAGATGCAGTCGGCCAGATTTCAACCTTCCTGGAAGCAACTAAAGCAAACATAATGTATTGTCCAAACCGGGACACGGTGTGCAGAAAAAAGCGTTGTTGTTAAAGCTGGAACGAGAGGCATAAACCAGGAGGGCCTGAGGTACGTGGTTGTCTCTATGACCAAGTTGACCTCAGGAAGGCCACGGTAAACTCTTCGAGACCAACCCTCCTGGTGAGACCCTGGGCTTCTTAACCACGGGATCTCCCACAAATCCCTCTGCCTGTCTGGGCCTCGCAGCCGCCTGCTCAGGGAGAGGTTCCTAACATGGCACTGTGCCCAGAAGCCACCGCAAAGATCAAATAGGACTGACAGTGACACCGGCCCCCCAATCCCTCCAGGGCACAGTTGGCTTTATGTGATGATATGACCGGATGCCAGTGTGTGGATGGTACATACCAGACTGGCAACATTGGTTTGACTGAGTGGGGAAGAGAATAAAGGTTTGTAAGTAAGTAAATAAATAAATACATAAATAAATGTAGCAAGAGATGGTAAGGTGCCCAAATTTTGTTTTAATTGCATACAAGGTCTGTCCAGAAAGTATCCAGCCACACGCTATGAAAAATAGTGACATTTATTGAAGAAGACATAAGACACTAGAAACGCTGTACATAGGACAATGACGCCTCAGTCCCCTTCAAAGTAGGACACTTTGGGACCTCACACAGTTCTCCCAATTGCCATCAGCTTAACTGTTGTATTTTCCTGAATCTCACTGACGGTCTGAAATCTCTTCCCTTTCAAAGGTGATTCTAGTTTTGGTAAAAGCCAGAAGTCGCTGGGCACCAAATCTGGGATGTACAGGGGCTGAGTCACCTGGGTGATTTGATGTTTTGCCAAAAAATTCTGCAGGAGATGTGATGCATGAGTGGGCGTGTTGTCATGATGAAGCTGCTGCCAATCACCAGTGGCCCGTAGCTCCAGCTGTTGTCGTATTGCATCTCTCAACCGATGAAAAACAACGAGGTAGTACTCCTTATTAACTGTTTGGCCCAGAAGGGCATACTCATAATGGACAACACTTTCCCAATGAAAAAACACAGTTAACATGGTCTTGATCTTGCTACGACTCTGCTGCACCTTCTTCGGGCGTGGAGAACCAGGTGACTTCCATTGGGAACGACTGGGCCTTTGTTTCCAGCTCATAGCCATGGACCCACTGTTCATCTTTGGCTACGACTTTTTTGAGGAAATCTGGCTCATTGGCAGCGGTTTGACTCAAGTCATTAGCAACTGCAGCACGATGTTCCTTCTGCTCTGGTAGCAGAAGCTGTGGAACGAATTCTGCCACAACATTTCATGCCAAGATCCTGCATCAAAATCTTGGAGACAGTAGTTTTTGGGATCCCCAGATCAGCTTCTAGTTCCTGCTGTCAGTCGCCGATCTTTGCTGACTGCAGCCTGAACACGTTCGACATTCTCAGGTGTCCTGCTTGTTGCAGGACTTCCAGAGCATGGATCGCTTTCAACAGATTCTCGACCATCTTTGAAGCATCTGTGCCTCACTTTATTCGTGCTGCACTCATTGCATCGTCCCCGAAAGCCTTCTGAGCCATCTGAATAGTTTCCGTGGAGGAATGTTCAAGCTCAACGCAAAATTTGACGCAGGTTTGATGCTCTACTCGCTCAGGCATTTTGAATGCCATGGCCACACAGTACACATACTCACTCAACAGCATCTACCACCCCCACTGACTAGTACAGTGAAGTCGTCATTGTTCACACATGCGCATTCCAGTCCACTCTCCTTGCTGCCAGGTTACACTGCTGTCGCTCAAACTGTTCTTGTTATGTTAGCAATGGCTGGACTTCATCCAGGCAGACCTTCGTATATAATGCCATTTCTATAAAAAGATATCTCTATGGAAATACAGTTTGTTTATCTCTAAGTGGACTTTCTACATTGTTTTATTTTTCTACTGAGCACATGTTTATAAAATGTGCACACACATATACGGATGGCTGTTTTCATGGAAAAATTAGATCAAATAAGATAAGGGTTATGAAAGTACTCAGTAAAATGAAAAATTTGCCCTATTATTTGTTATTCCGTGTCAGCGGAGGCCTGCAACCCTTGTTGCTTACCCCAGCTTGCAGCTTTAGTAAACTCTTTAAACAACAACGGGCCCCCACCAGGAAAACAAACAGACTTTCTTTTCCTTTCTCTGCCCGAAATGTTGCTCCCAAAAGGCACTTTTTCTATGTCAATGAAAAGATCAAATTTAAGATGTTGTAACTGAACAATCAGCACATTCCATCGATACTAAGATGGATTTTTTCTTATTCTAACATTCTGAAATTAGAAAGTGCCTTATAACCAATGCTGTGTCACAGCTTAACTGGCAGTGCTTTTTTTTTGTTTTGTGTTTTAGACAGAAAAATAAAAGAATGATGAGTCTCTTACAACCAGAACCATCTTGGGCGCGTCACACTGAAGAAGGGGACAGGCACTGTTCTACGCACTTTACAAATATTAAGTCAATATTTAATATCATCAAAGATATAAAGTAGTGTAAAGATTCCAACTGTTCTGGAAGCATTGTACCATGTATTAATGTCACTTCAGGAACTGTGCAGTGGTTTTTACCAGTGGGGCTGATGACTACCCAGTCCTAGAGGCTTTGCTGTGAAAATTTTTGTAGCTGGTCCACCCCGTACCCGTCCCAAACAGAATGAAGGTGAGAGTCTTGGCTGACGAGCTGCCCATCGCCGAACCACAAGTTTGCACAGCAAGGTCATTTCCTTGGCAACTTGTAAAGGCACATTCAGACGTGTACGTCTCTCAACCTGAAAGTCCCTTCAGTGTTAAGACCACCTGAAGCAGGAAGGCGGGTCTCCCCTCACCCTTGATGTGACACAAGAGCTATACTCCAGTGCTTCCTTACCCATTTTCAACTACTTTTATGACTTTTATAATGTATCTATAGCAACCACTTTTATAACTTTTCTTGTCTACAGGACAAATTATACCAGTCCTATGTTTCAAAGTTTTGTAGTGTAGCCCTGGCTGGTGTGTCTCAGTGGACTGAGCGCCGGCCTGTGAACCAAAAGGTCGCTGGTTCGACTCCCAGTCAGGGTACAGATGGGGCTCCCAGTAGGGGGTGTGCAAGAGGCAACCACATATTGATGTTTCTCTCCCTCTCTTTCTCCTTCCCTTCCCTTCGCTCTAAAAATAAATAAAATATTTTTTAAAAGTTTTGTAGTATAAACTGTCCTTTTAAATTTGGCTAAGTCCTAAAATAATTATCTAAAATCACTAGTTTGGGATTCATTTTATTTCTCTGAAACGTGTTAAAATAATAATGAAGACATATCATTTAGAATACATAATGTGAGGTTATACACCCTGATCCCACCATCCACCCACCTTGGTGCCTGGTCCCACACCTGGGACCTGCTGCCCTTCTCTCTGGGCCTGTTCCCACCAATTTAAAGTCATACCACATGGAATTGAAACAACTTCTATTGCATTTCCTAACCATACATTTCTCTGCTGTGGAATATCTCACACGGCAAGACCAGGTCCCCATGAGATAGCGGGTGTGAGCCTAGGCTCTGTTTTCACAAGTAGCAAATACCCTGCATTCACGTTCCGAGTCCCCTGTTCTCCATCAGGAGTCCCACGGCCCCTCCTGCAGTCCTCTCTCCTCAGCAAACCCTCCCAACCACGTGTGGGACAGTTCAGTGGTCCCCAGGGTGAGGGCTTGTCTCGAGGCACAGGAGGAAATTCTCTCTTGGGCCCCTGTAATTTATTCTTTCTCTCTGGGGAAGCACTTCCTGCAAGTATTATTATCAGCACGTTGGATCTTTTTCTCAATCTCTAGGAAACCGAGACCGGTGACTTTCGTCCCCTTGGGAGAATATTCTTCTCACACAGCAGCTAATCCGTGTCACATATCAGCACCGTTCTAACATTTTGTACATGATAATTTATTTAATTCTCACAACACTACCAGGCAGGAAACTGAAGCTCCGAGAAGTGAAGTAACTCGTCCAGCTCCACCAGCTGGGCTTCAGGCCCAGGCTGCCCGGCTCTCTAATCTTTAGGCTCAACCTTTATGCGCACTGCCTCTGGTAATGAGGTAAATGACCACTGAAAACAGCAACAATTCTAAAATTAATAGCAACCGCTACATTGCAGGTTCAGTGTGTGCCATGTATCAACTTCTTTTAGCTACACAACACCATCAAGCAGGCACTTGTATCACTGGTACGCAGGATACCTTGTGCAAAGCCTGGCAGCTGCATGGCATTGCACAGACAGAGAAAACTCCATGCCATGACATCGGCCGTGGGAGCATGTCTGTTCCCTGCTGTGTCCCCAGCATACAGGGCAGTGCCTGGCACATGGTTGTGTTCAGTCGCCTGCCCAGTAAATAAACTCCGGTTCGCTTGGGCTCATCTCATCTTAGTGTGGCAGCTACAGTGGGGAAAACGGGGGTTCTGGGCCCAGGGTCTGCCCGAAGGAACAAAGAAGTTTCAAAAGCTTTCCTATTGCCCCCAGCTCAGAAGATCAAAGGGAAAAACTGAGGGCCCTAAAGACAGCTCTTCTCTTACTGTCTACTGTCATCCAGGTTGGGATAACAAGCTCATCTTGATCACAGGGGGAGGGCATTTCAAGCTATAGAAAAAAATGAATCAAATGGTTGAAATCCCTTTATATGAAAAATGTTCATTTTGCATCTGCCTCTATTTATAGTGTAATCAAACAAATGATGAAGAGCCACACTGATGTCAGTCTGTCTTTTCAGCTATGGCTCTGCTTGCTTAATAGCATCGTCAAGCACTTATCAATCCCTCGGGGACTTCCCCGTCATCACTCCTGTTTCCAAGTATAAAAGTTGGGGCATGCAATTCTGTTTGCTAACCCAGCAGTTGCTCGGAATCAACAGACTTGGATTTAGCCACAAACCCTACCTCTGTGACCTTGGGCAAGGTCAGTTTCACGGAATTTTATTCTTTACAATTAAGGCAATCTATTAAACATGCACCTAAATGTGGTTCAGGGTTTGCAACTCTAACGACAAGATTTTCATGAATAAATAGCTTCATAAACCAAGAAAACAAAACCCTCTCAGATGATGCGTCCTAATTTTTGTTTCCAAACTATAGTCCCTGAAGCAATGATAGCTGTTTGGTACATTTCTTTAAGTGAATTAAGAAGTCAAAGTAATGAGGCAGGCAGACTGTTTACAGAAACACCACAACCAATAGCTCTTGTTCATATTATTGATTAAAATGGGAATAAAAGAGAAGCAACTGAACAATTCCTTGTTACATAAAATGAACTACTGTTCTGTCCTAATTTAAATTAGAAATCCTAATTTAAATGCTGTCTGAGAAGAAAGAAAAATATGCAAGGACTCATCAGCAGAGTGCAGCAGACCTGGTGTCCACCCCATTAAAACCCGTCTCCCAGGACCCGCGACCATTCACAGCTCATCTCTCTGCATTGACTGTAAAAGATGCATTCTTTAGGGCATGCAAAATAAGAAAGACATGACAATACAAAATAATCAACTCACTTTATGGCTTTTAAAAATATTATTTAATTTTTCTGAAAAACGAACAGCTTAGGCATATCTGAATGAGAAAACTCACTAAAAAAAAAAAAAGCTTTGTAAGGTTGATGGAATTCTTTTCTTACCTAAGTTTTTAAAGCCAGTGTGGAAACACCAAAAGGGCACAGAGGAGAATTTCAGGTGGAGGTGCGACAGGTAAGGGGCTGATGGGTCACCTCTCACTTGAGGTGCTGTTCAGAATGTGCTCAGTGGAGACAAGGGACCGGAATGTGGTCAGGGCTGTCTCAGGAGCATGGGTGCCCCACGTCACAGGTTAGCTGTGGGGATACTGAGTCCAGGACAGAAGCCGAGCTCCGAGGTGAGGGGTGTCCCCTAAGCAGTCACTGGCCAACGCTGAACCAAGTACCGAAGTGAGAAATGCCTTCCACACCAGTTCCTGAGCTTGGCCCGGGCACATGTGGACCCTCTGCTTGCTTGACCTGGCCTCACCTGTGGCATCAGACGCCACGTTCCGACAGGAGGTAAGATGTAGCTTAGGGCGTGGGTCTGGGAGATTTTCAGGGTATAAACGAGACCCAGTCAGATCCAGAGAGATCTTGACGGTAACGGAGGGGAAGGGTCTGTGAGTACCTCTCGGGGGGAGAAGCCATCAGAGCAGCCACTAACCAACACCGCAGATCAGTGTCACCAAGGGTCCTGCAGGCTCAGGACAGCATCATGGGTGAAGATAAACACCTGGTCCGTCCTCTCACTCCCTGTCATCACCTGGCCATTTATTTCTTCTCACAACCCACACCTTGCGTACTTCACAAACGGAACAAAAACAGGTTTGAACTGAAGGAATTTAGGAGGGGGAAGAATCGTGTTTGTACTTGATAATTCAATTAAAAGCAGGCCTTTCCCTCCTGATGCCCTTGTTATCAGCTAATCTATCAGAAGCCACACCCAGACTGCAGAAGCCAGCACCGGAGCCCAGGTGGCATGGGCCCAGGTGGCATTGGCATGGCTGCCTGTGCAGCAGAGGGAGGAACAAGGACACGAGTATCCTACCTTGCCTTTGTGTCCTTCCCTACAGAAATTTCAGGGGTTCTTACCACCTACCTGCTGTGACCCCCCACCTCCAAGTGCAGAAAGTAAGTTGTGGGGATGAATTTGCAATAGAACCAATTTGGGAGATTAGCAGAGCTTCTCTGTGAGCTCAGTCAGGACTCCAGTTACTCAGTTCTTTCCGGCTTGGAGAGGCCACGCCGGCCAGCTTAAATCCTGACTAAAGCTTCAATTGCAAGCAAACACAGATGTTTAAAAATATAAAAATCAGGAAGGTAAAGAGAGGTTATGGAGGGGGAGAAAGAAGATCCTCTCTCTCTGAGGAAAAGGGATTCTTACTGAATAGAGGTCTTAGATCTCCTTGAGAGGTCTTAAAAGTCTTTTAAGGAAGTGAAATATTTCAAGGACATTCAGTAAAAGTGGCGTTGCAAGGATTCCAATCTCTAAGCCTCAGTTTCTTTTTCTGCGAAATGGGGATAATAACAGTATTGACCATCAGTAAATGATGCACGGAGGGGTCACATGACACTGCGTGGCCCACTGTGAGTGCCAAGTAAAGCTGTTCATCGTCATAAGTGAACTGGGAACAATGGTAGCCGAGAACAGTGCCCAGACTGGACACCTGATGTTTCAAGAAAGAATCAGAGAACCATCATCTCATCTGGCCAATAAGACAATAACAGCAAAGACAGGATTCAATAATGAAATATGGAACTTCTAAAGTTTCATGATGCTCAAGTGGTGCATATTCGCACGAGACATTTCAGCACAGGATTCGCCGAGAACGGGGATCTGCTACAGCACGGTGGAGGAAAGACGGTTGCTGCAGAAGAGACACATGGGGAGTTTAAGAGGATAACTGAAAAGGGAGCCAGTAATGAAGAAATGCAGTGAGGGCCATCTTGAGTAACAGACTAATGCCTTCTAGGCCCCCCCGCAAAAGGTGAAGGTGTTTAAACAAACCACAAAGGAAGCAGGGTAGGGAAGGGGCAAGGATAGTTCTATAGTTACATTCTGATCCTAAAATTTCACAGCTGGAACGGGCCTTGCCTTATTGATCGATCAGGCCAAAGCCCTTACTTTACAAGTGTGGAATCTGAGGCCCGGGGAGCTGACGCGTGTCCAGGGTGCCAGCTGCTTCACAGAAGGACCGGGACTGCAACCCGGGCCTTCCAGCCCGGGCCTGCACAGCGCAGCGCTCCTCCACAGCCCCTTCTGAGCAAACCCACAGTGAGGCTGTAATCACCAACAAAACTTCTGGAAAGAACAGTCAAATGAGTCTAGTCGTTCAAATATTTTAATGTTTCAAATAATAAGCATTATTATTTGCTAATCTTGACCCTTTAGCAATCAGATTGCATAAGGGAACTAGTGTCCATCCCAATATCAGGGGGTGGGGTACAAGTCTAGGCATTGGCTTAGGGAAAAAAAAAAAAAGGTAAAGGAGAAAAGCAGTCTCCAGAAGACAAGGGGAAATGCCGGTATAAATCAGAAAACTGTAACCTGACTAGAGATCTCTGGCTGGAGAATTCTGTGGTGCTCGTTCCAACAGTAACTTTTCTCACCCAAAGTCACTGAACTTGAAAACAAAACACAAGCTAACCATGTCTGATGTGATTATGGGGCATGGGTGAGTCGCTCCAACTTACAGCTCACGACTCCATGGAAAATCCAAGAAATTTTGGGTGAGCACTGCCCACTGCGTAGTGTATTTTGTAATATAATGCAGCATCGCAAAGGCAACTCGCATCATCGTGAAGTGTGCGCCACAGTGTTAACGGAACAAGGCATGGACATTGCTTCTCTTAAGCACCTACTAGTGTCGAACACTGTTTGCTGCTTTGTTTCATTTGGTTTCAAAAAAATTGTAGAACCAGGGAGGTACCCACGTATGTGACGAAAAAAATTGGCTGGAAAGTCACGGAGTTCAGATCTGTACTTGGGTTTGGTGGGTTTAGAAATCCACAGCAGCTTTCACTGAGGCTATGGTAGAAGATAGAAGAAATGGACTCCCCACTTTATGAAAATATCTCAAGGGAGATATTCTCTGATAGTGAGAATTCCAATAGAGCACCTGAAGCTGCCTTTAGGTCCCATGCGGCAAGCTGGATGGATTGCGTTGGCTACGGAACAGACTGGCCACAGTAAACAGGGGGGCATTTGGGTGCATAACACACTCTCCTTCAAAGCACTCCTCATAGCCACTTGCAAAGACAGAGCCCCACCCCAGGTCTTCAGTAAGTGCATGCTTCTCCTTCGAATTTTTTTTTGAATGAATGATGATTTCCCTTTGTAGCAAAAATGCCTCTTAGCACAATAAGGACATTCAAATATATTTTAAAATATCTTGAACAAAAAAATACTATTGGACTTCTGGCCAACATGGAGGCATAGGTAGATACACTGTGCCTCCTCGCACAACCAAAAGAAGGACAACAACACATTTAAAAACAAAAAGTAACCAGAACTGCCAAAAAATTGAACTGTATGGAAGTCCGACAACCAAGGGATTAAAGAAGAAACATTCATCCAGACCAGTAGGAGGAGTGGAGATGGTCAGCCGGGCAGCAAAGACTCGGGGCAAGGTGGTGGCTGGAGGACCCGGGCAAGGTGGTGGCTGACAGACCAGGTGAGGCAGCAGCTGGCAGAGTGGGCACTCCCACATTTCCATGTGGATAAACCGAGAGGAACAACTGGGGAGCGAGACAGACCATGCAACCCAGGGTTCCAGCTCAGGGAAATAAAGCCTCAAACCTCTGGCTGTAAAACTCTGTGGGGGTTGTGGCAGCAGGTGAAACTCCCAGCCTCACAGGAGAGTTCATCGGAGAGACCCACAGAGTCCTAGAATGTACACAAACCCACCCAATCGGAAATCAGCACCTGAAGGGCCCAATTTGCTTGTGTGTAGTTGGGCAAGTTACTGAAAGCAGGGTGAGAGCCAACCAAGCAGCACTGCTACCTCTCTGACCCCTCCCCATACACCACCACAACGCAGTGACATGGTTGCCCCACCCTGGCGAATACCTAAGGTTCCGCCCCTTACAACGTAACAGGTGTGCCAAGACCCCCCCCCAAATATATATATATATAACTAAGCAATGAAGAGATAGCCAATCTATCAGATGCAGAGTTCAAAACACTGGTAATCAGGATGTTCACAGAAATGGTTGAGTATCGTAGCAAAACAGAGGAAGAAGTGAACGCTAGGCAAAATGAAATAAAGAAAAATATACTGCCTGGCTGGCGCAGCTCAGTGGATTGAGCGCAGGCTGAGAACCAAAAGGTCACCGGTTTGATTCCCAGTCAGGGCACATGCCTGGGTTGCAGGCCAGGTCCCCAGTGGGAGCCACATGAGAGGCAACTACACATTTATATTTCTCTCCCTTTCTTTCTCCCTTCCTTCCCCTCTCTATAAATAAATAAATAAATAAATAAAATGTAAAAAAAAAAAAGAAAAATATACAGGGAACCAACAGTAAAGGGAAGGAAACTAAGACTTGAATCAATGATTTGGAGCAGAAGTAAGAAATAAACATTCAACCACAAGAGAATGAAGAAATAAGAATTCAAAAAAATGAGGAGAGGCTTAGGAACCTCTGGGACAACTTTAAATGTTCCAACATCAGAATCATTGGGGTGCTGGAAGGAGAAGAGGGAGAGCAAGAAATTGAGAACTTATTTGAAAAAATAATGAAGGAGAACTTCCTTAATCTGGCAAAGGAACTACACTTCCTGGAAGTCCAGGAAGCCGAGAGAGTCCCAAAGGAGTTGGACCCACGGAAGCACACACCAAGGCACATCATAATTAGTTACTCAAGACTAAAGATAAGAGAATCTTAAAAGCAGCAAGAGGAAAGGAGACAATTACCTACAAAGGAGTTCCCATAAAGACTATCAGCTGATTTCTCAAAAGAAACCTTACAGGCCAGAAGTGACTGGAAAGAAGTATTTGAAGTCATGAAAGGCCAGGACCTACATCCAAGAATTACTCTATCCAGCAAAGCTATCATTTAGAATGGAGGGCAGATAAAGTGCTTCCCAGATAAGGTCAAGTTAAAGGAGTTCATCATCACCAAGCCCTTATTATATAAAATGTTAAAGGGACTTATCTAAGAAAAGAAGAAGATCAAAAATATGAACAGTAAAATGACAAAAAACCCATAGCTATCAACGACTGAACCTAAAAAATACAAAAACAAAAACAAACTAAGCAAACAAGTAGAACAGGAACAGAATCACAGAAATGGAGATCACATGGAGGGTTATCAGCAGGGAGGGGTTGAAGGGAGAATAGGGGATAAGGTAAAGGGAACAAGAAGCATAAATGGTAGGTAGAAAATAGACAGGGGGAGGTAAAGAACAGTATGGGAAATGGAGAAGCCAAAGAACTCACATGTATGACCCATGGACATGAACTAAGGGTGGGGAGAATGCTGGTGGGGGCGGTACAGGGCGGAGGAGGAGAAAGGGGAGAAAAAAAGTGGGGTAATTGTAGTAGCATAATCGGTAAAGTATATAAATAAAAAAAAATCTTCACAGAAATTCTTACTTGGACAAAAAAGGCAAAATAGACATCAATTGCCAAACAGTCCCAAATCGGGAACCACTGGAGGAACCCATTACGTAGCTTTCAAAGTCAAACCACACGGCACTCTCAGCCCTGTAAAGTCAAGAGCAGGTAGTAAACTCTGGTCTTCCTTATAATAAGGACAGGAATGAGAGTCAAGGGGGCTAGAACTGACACGCAAATGATCCCAGTGCAGTAATTACAGAAATCCCTTCCTGTGAGGAACTGAGACAAACGGGGACCTGCTCTCTGTGTTAGGTAGAAAAGAGCGCGGTGCCCACGCAGTTATGGAGAAAACAGTGCACTCTGTTCTGGCCGGGACAGTGAATAGAAAATAGATGTCAATATCACCACCTCCCCAAGAGGGCTGTGCTCAAAAACTGCCAGCAAGACCACAGTGGATTTGCAAAAACATTTGCATGGTTTCTCGTTGCAAAAATGCTGAAAGGGTTGGTACTGCTCTCTGCTCCCAAGTGCACAAAAGTCTCTTTCTGACTGAGCCCCGAGACCCAAAATATAAGGAAAAGTAGCGCCAGCAGTCCTAATATCCTCCCTGGCCATGACTCCTTCTCCTCCAGGGAGTTGGGCCAAAAGCACAGCACAGCTTACTGATCAAATAACCAACACCCAAGATACCTGGGAGTGACCACACGTTCATTGGAATCAAAAGCAAAAGGTTTTGCCATACGTTTGATAGCATTTGTATGGGTTTAAAGTATAGGCACAGCTGCTAGCTTTGCACTTAAGAGAAAACCTCATTTCAAGTGTTGTTGTTGTTTTTTTTATTCAGCGGAGTAAGAGGAGTACAAAGGTTAAAAAAAGAGAAATCGCTTGGGATCCCGAGAAAGATAAAAGGCAAATGATTTAAATTAAACATGCGGGAAACATTAAAGAGGGAAAGGAAATAAAACAACGCTAGATCTAAATATACAAGAAAAAGTTGTTTGATCATAGGGCAAACTATGTGAATAAAATACCATCAGTGCTTTAAAGGGAAAAAAATTTTAAAGAAAAAGTTTCCTTTCAACTTCTATTGTAATGAAACCATCGTTTTTTTATATAACTCCAGTTCACATGCTAAATGGCTACGAAATTCAGCTTTGAAAAACCTGTATAACGTCCTCTAGTTTTAAAAAACACAAGTGAACCAATCATTTCCAATCAGTGGGCAAATTTTGTTTGCTGGGTGGGTTTTTTTTTTTTTTTGAGCAGCTATGAATAAAGGCAAGGGTGATTTCATTTTATTTGATTTTTGTCATTTAAAATTTTCTCCACTAAAAAAAAAAAAAATCCGTGGTTGTTTTCCAAGGCTTCCAAGCCAATTGATCAGTATTGAAAAGTGGTTCGAATATTTTAAAACATACCCAATTGGTGCTTCCCTTGTCTCCACATCAAAAATTGTACCACCTTTTCTTAAAGGTGTTTCTGTAGCACTTCTTGACTGTGAGTTTGTACACTGCTGTAGAGTGATTATTTAAACTTCCATGACTGCACTATGACTGGCAGGCATGTGAGTTCTGAAAGTAAAAGTGCACCACGGCAGAAACAAAACTAGAGTTGGGCACAAGGACGGGCCACAGTGTGCAAGGCCACAGATGGCAGTGGGAGGCCCCAAAACAATGTGCAGTTCCTTTCTATTCTGTTTTGCCCCATTGTGTTTTGAATAGACTGAATCACTGCCCAGCTTCGGGGGCCAGCCTCTGAAAGGGCCCATTGTAAGGGATATGCTTTCCAGAGCTGAGTTAAGGTTGCTGTAGTAACCTTCACTATGAATTTCCTGACCAGAGTGATGAAAATCTCAACTGGATTGTGACATTACTATAGTTACAAACAAGACTGCAAAATGAGCATGGGCCTGCCCATTTAGGGGGTCTTTTTCTTATCGGAACATAACCCACTATCTGCTGCCTAAATCATTCACACAGCCAAAGAAGGGGCTGAATTTCTAAGAGCCAGAGCTTGAGAAGTGAACCTGTACTGGGTGTATGTGGGGTGGGAGGGATGGGAGGGCGGTGGTGTCTCTCCTATGGCTTGCGGATGGTGGGCAAATGGGAGTTTGCAGGCCAAGGAAAAGCCTCAGAGCTCATGAACTGTTTTGACCATCATGTCTGCAGGGCTGGGAAAGCCATTTTTTTTGAAGCTGAGCAGGGACGTGGATACCCATGGTCGAAATGCCACAAGGAAAGAGTAAGTCTGCACTTCATTGGGAGACTATAGTTCAGGATTCAGCAGAGTGCTGCTTTATTCCACCATGAAAAAACGGCAGAAGGCCGTTAAATCACCCTGGTTTACCAGATGGGACACTAAGCTGGAATGAAGTCCCTGTCCAATGCACTCTGTTGAGGGCTCACTGTGCACCAAGCTGCTTACATGTATTAATTCATTTAATTGTCCTAGCAGACCCACATGGCTGGTATTATTCTTAATCCCTACTACTTTAAGGGTGAAGAAACTCTAGTACAGAGAAGTTACATCATTTGCCCCGATCAACAGCCAAGAAGCAAATATTCTGGTTCCAGAATCTTAATTGAGCTCTCTTTATCTTTCCCACATAGGTGCTGGGTGTTTGGATCTGGCACTCTGGAGCTTAGGAGCCAGAAACTGGTCAGGAACAACAATTTGGGAGTCTTCCATTGGCTACTAAGAAGCTGTTGCCATAGGCATGAGTGAGATTGTGCAGAAGAGAGAGCAAATGGGAGAAAAGAAAACTGAGGACAGAAAGTATTTCATCCCTTCGTTCATTCATTCATTCCAATAGTTATGCCCCTACTAGGAGCCAAGCACTGTTCTAGGCACTGAGGTAACACTTGCAGACCACGTAGACAAGGCTCCTACTTTCATCAAGCTTACTTTCTCATTGGTGAGGCAGAAAACAAACAGACTAGATAAGTAGGAAAAGTAGAGGTGGCTGAGCGAAGGCCAGGAGGGCAAGGCTGAGTACTTGGCAGTGGAGACAGGAAATAGGCAGCCAAAATGGAATCCCCATCAGAGTGCAGCCCAGGTCACACAGAAAGACTGTCTTCCTTCCAAAGGGAAAGGGCCCAGCTACTTACTCAGATCCCCATCCAGTAAGAGAAATAACACCACCTCTTATTTGTACATTGCTTCCAGTGTTTCACTACCGAGCTGTTTATCATCCCATGTGAGTCCTCGAGCAACTCGGAGAGGCAGGCAGGGAGCAGGTATAATTATCTCTATTTTGCAGCTTGGACAGACCGGCAAAATTTCCCCGATACTTTAGAGGACCCCAGAGGAGTAGTGGAGATGGGAGAGGGCTGAAGAGCAAATTTCCTGTTGGGCTCATCAGCTTTGGAGAATGTCCCTCTGTTTATCCGTCTATCATCATAATGGCTATGTCACTTATTCCTGGGTTATTTATTATTAAGTCGCGCTGCGAGTCTCCCCGTGCTGGATCTCGCCTACTTGGGAATACAGAGGGGGCAGGAGGAGGGAACCAGAACCAGAGACAGAGCTAGACTGCTTTTAACCTAGAGACAGGGCAAAAACAAACAGCTCTTTAAAAACACAATTTCTAAGCATACTTAAAGGTAGCAATTGCAGCCTAAAAGCCTCTCAGCTTGGTAATGCACCACCCTGAAGTAAAGAAAGGGCAAAATTATCAAGGCAGAGAAAAGCAGAGACGTCAGGCGGTGGATGAAGGCCCTACGCCATGCCAACTTCTAAGTAAGATGAAGAATTACAGTAATTCAGCCCACAGAGATTTCCCATTTTAACTGATGTTTCCTGTTTTCTATGCTGGGCATCGTAAGGATTTTCAGAACCAGACCCGGAGTTCACAGGCCGTCTTTTCACTGGGGTACATTCTTTTCGGTCCACTCATCACGTTATGTGCAACATTACAACCCAGAACAGATCTGTTTTCCTACTGACCTCAATTTGCGGCCACCATTACTGTTACTGAGAGAATTCTTGGCTCTGTGGGGCAGAGACAGAGAGAGCAGCCTAACAGTTCCCGGGCCTACTGCCCTTGAAATAGAGTGGGGACCTGCTGGTGGGGGTCTCGGCAGGCACCGCCCACCACTGCCGGGTTAATTTGATTCAGGGGTGAGGGTGAAGGGCAGAGAGGGGGCGGATATCTCTCTCCATAACCTTTCAACTCTTTCATTTATTTACAAAAGAATACCCGTACACAAAGAATTCTTGTATTTGTTACCAATATGTAACATTTTGTCTTTTTACTACTTACTACTTCAATGTGAATTTCCTAAGAAGGGACTTTCTTATAGAACCAGAGTAAACAACTTCAGAAAATATAACATGGATACTTTATATCTAAGTCAACATTCCAATTTCATTAAGTACCCCAACAATGTCCTTTGACAAGATTGTTTTTTCCCAGTGCAGGATCACTTAGTTTTCATATTTCTTTAGTCTCTTTTCATTTCTAACAATTCTTTAGCTTTTATGATGTTGACATTTTTAAAAATTTGGGCTATTTTTTTATAGAATTTCCCTTAGGGTTTGTCTGATGTTTTCTCATAATTAGATTCAGCTTTTGCATTTCTTGGCTAGAATTTTTGTCAAGTAAATTTGTGTTCTTCTCAAGGTATCTATCGTGCTTGGAGGTACATGATGTTTGTGGGTGATATTCATCTTTATCACTTGGTTAAGTACTACCCCATTTCTCCACTGAACCATTTCTATTTTTTTTTTTCCTGTTGGGAGTGTATTTTTTTTTTTCCTGTTGGGAGTGTTAAGCGTTTTGTGGGGGAATACTTTGAGATGAGGTAAATATCTCGTTCCTCATCAAACTCTGAGAGCCAACTTTGATAGAATTAAAATTTAAAGCCCAGTGATTGGGCGTTGAGGGGGAATGCATTGCTCTCAGAGGCTGAGTGTTTCAGACACAGGCTGTCTGTGCGGGCCTCTCAGAGACATGGGACCCGCTTTCATCACACCTGCGGGTTCTGGAGAGCCTGAGGGTGCTGGGTGGCTGCGCCACTCATGTGACACCTAGTTCCACCTCCACAAGGCGTGAAATAATGCATTCCTAGAAGCTGAACGCAAAACCAGAAGTATGAGTCAAGGTGCTGCTTTCTTAATGGCCCAGACAGCACCATGCAACGACGTAGACAAGGAGATCAGGTCTGTCTGTATGCAACGCTGTCCTGTGTGGGATGTTTATCTTGGTTCCCTCCAGCAGTGTGCCTATGAGCCTCTCCCTCAAGCGCCAATCCCATTCCTCATCCCTTCTTTATCTAGTTGAATGAGTGTCTACTTACAAGGTCGACGTGGTGGAAGTGTTTTGGGGAAGGAGAGCTGAAGCCAAATGGGGATAAGTGGGTTGGGGGTTAAGAACGGTGCAAGTGAAAAGGATGAAGCGCAACCAGTCAGTAGAGAGTTTGCCAACAACTGTTCCTGAGCCGCAGAGAGGGAAGACCTCCACGCCCGACCTTAGATCCCAGCCACTCCTGTCCCCACTCAGGGGAGTCATCGCACATTTTCTTTCTGCTAAAAACTATCGTGGGGAAATGTTACCTTAGAGGGCTTTATTATACAAGAACCAGCAGCACGTGGCCACTCCCACCGCCAGAGAGGCTGGGACAAGCTGTGGAAAGAAGCCCCAACGGTCTCTACAACCAAGTGTCACAGACACGGAGGCCAGTGACCCTGTCTGGAGACCAGCAACGCCCCGGCCCCATCAGCATTACATCCACACGCGTCGCCGGCCTGGAGCCCGCTCCGGAAAGGTCCGTGCGGCTCCGCGATTTCAATAGCTACCGCTGAAACAACACTGGAAAAATAAAAGCTTTACACTTTTTAGGTAAAAAGCTTCCATTTAAGATTGATTTTTCCCCTTCTAGCTCGAGTAATGAGGCAGAAAGTATTGGCAGTGTACTCCAAAATTCCCAATGATCCATAAACATGAACAGGAACTGGCACCGATAATAGTAATTTCAGGGACGGCATTCTTTTAATAACAACTGTACTCCTGTGGTCTTTTTCCTGAGCCCTAGCCTATGTTTTCCACATATTCACTCATCCACTGACTCAGTCCTTCACCGAGACAACAAAACCTGTGTGAGGTGCTGTGCCAGGCCCTGGGGATATACCGATTTTTTTTTTTTTAAGATGTGAAGGTTTACAAATTAATCACTTAAGTCTACAGTTGTAGTTCCAGCATGAAGAATGAATTTTGATGACATAAGATTCCATTCTTTCATTTATAAAAATGCTGAATGGGCTGGTGACTACCAGGACAAAGAACGCAATGCTGTTCACACTGAGTTGTGAAATATTACCCCGGGTGGCCAGGTAAGCTGAGAAGATTCGAGTTCGCACAAATCATTGATCTTCATGGACCGCTGAAGTCTAACCTGCATGACCTCGTTTTAAAAACTGTCATTAATTTCACTTTAGAAACACCAGCCCAAGCTCTGGCAGACAATGATCAGCTCTAATCATCATTCATTCCATGTAAATTAAATTGATTATAGGTTTTTTTCCTAAAAAAATTGTTTCTCCCACCTCAAATGTTGCTTTTTTAGAAATCTCCATGCCCAGCTGTGAGACTCAGAAATTTGGTGTGAGAAATGTGACACCATCTCCCACCTGGCAAGAGGTTTTAAATATCCTGACTGGAATCCCTAAATCTTTAATGTAAAGTAAGATCTTGATCGGTCGGTGCTGCCACTGGGAAACTGAACGGGCATTTGAGCAACTGTTTACAGACCAGTTCGCTGCTCTATAATTTATCAGCAGGTAAAGTGTAAAGTGTTAAATGCCTGGGTTTTGGGTCCTCTTGAATCTCTTCTGGATGAAAATCTAGGGCAGCTCTTCCCAACCGGCAGGTCTGACAGAACCAGTCCTTGGACAAAGGCAGCGGGCGGACTGGGTTTTCCTGTCCCCAACGCTCTGCCCACTCGGTGCATGCTGAAGGCCGTCCCACTTCCTGTGTGTTATGGGCAGAAGACACCAAGCATGTAGAACCACTGAACCGTCTCCCCACGGTTCTTGGCCACCCGCGCTCTCCACACACCCCCACACTCTCAGACTAAATCATGGGAGGAAGTGAATCTACCTCCGGTGCTGCCACAATTTTTGAAGCCTGGAAGTGGGTCACATGATGTAAAGGAACACTGGTTGAAGATAATCAGCTGATAAGGGGTCAAGAAACCTGTCACCGCCTTCTAGGTAGAAATCTTTCAGGGTTCGAATTTAGAAAGACATTCCAAAAATGACCCTCTTTGGTTGGAGTTATGGTTATGAAGAATTTTGGTACGCTTTCTTGAAGGGATTGTAGCCTAGCTTTACGAGACTATCCAAATGATAAAATTATAGTTATAACATGACTAACAGAAATAACAAACTCTTTGATCAGGCCTATTTTATACTTAAAAAAAATTTTTTTAGCAGTGACAGCCAATGAATCCTCAGGATTTGTTTAAAATGTCTCCTTCATTAATGACCTACATTAGTTAATATACCCACAATCCACAAAGCATCCTCTCTGGAGGAAAAGGTGGACCCCAATTAGAATGTGTATTTACATCTAAGCACTTTATAATAGATAATTCCCCATTTACACGATGGAAACCAGTAGTCACCAGAGTCCCCTTCTTTCTTCAGAAGTGTCCTCACTCCTTGGCAATCTTACCCCAGTGGGCTGCACTCCTGAGAGCTAGCCTGCTCCTGTGCCACACTCACCCCTCACAGACTGTCAGCAGGAGCCCATGTCAAGGGAAAGCACTTAGGATCCCCGGCAGTGTCTCAGGGGCTAAGGCCAGAGGCTGTAATTTATAATTGCGAAGACCCTCTTGGACGCTGGGAGGAAAACAGTGAGTAACAACCACTCTCAGTACTTAAGCCAACTTTAATATCACTAGGCCCACGTTGTGCCGTGACCTGGCAGAGAGCAGAGGCCCAAGACTGGAGCCTGAAGAGCAGACTCAAATTTCTTCTGCCAGTTACTGGCGGGGTGGCCTGGAGGACTTACTTAAATGCCCTGTTTCCAAACTCTCAGGGTTGTTAATGAGGGACCAATGAGATAAAGAACAGGAAAGTCCTTTGTAAACCTTATGGTGCCCTATAAATGTGTTACTTTGATAACATCAAGAGAGAATCAAGGATGCTATTAATTCATAAATTCATGCCCTCACACTGAATCCTCAAATCCATTGCCCAAAAATTGCAAGGAGAACACCTAAGTAAAGGTGAACCTGTTCACCGCCTGGCAGAGGTAAACCCTCTCTGTTGGAGGGAAGGAGAGAGGATGGGATCTGCTAAAACCCCAGTCAAGTCCCGGGCAGATGCGTGTCTGATGTGGGGAAAGGTGACGCGAGGAACGGTTAGAAACTGTGCACCTTGACGCTAAGAGAAACCAGCACGGCAGTGAGGAGATCAGTTAGTCACTAACGTAAGATTTGGGGACATGTCCAAATAACTCTCCTAGATGTCTAGAAAGGCACTCTCCTTAATGTTTAGAAAGAATAATCAACCCAAAATATAACCCCTTTATAATCAACAGAAATTGATGGTCAATAGGGCAACAAGCCATGAAAGAATGCCGGTAAGGGATGGGCGGTGTGCTGGGGAGGAGGCCGGTGCTTAGCGGTCGTCTTCGCTGGGAACCACGGCAGCCGCTGAAGGCCACTTGGTCTCGCTTTCCTCGTCCACGAACAGTGTCACAGCCAAACTCACAGGACCATTACGAAAAACGTGCAATACCTGAGACCCGTCCCGACCGTTGGGTTTGGCACACTGTCCTGACATTAATTAGACAAAATTACAACTAATTCTTGGACTTGACCCCGAGTGCCATGTGGACAGGGAAATCTATGTCTTTTACTCTGAGTTTTCAGTGTCCACTTTGTGGACACCTGGCCCAAAGTTGGTGCTCAAAAGCTTATTATACTGAACAAGCCATGTGGGACAGCCTCTGAATAAAGTAATGCTAAGAATATAATGGTTCCTTTCCTGACTATATGGCATTTCATAGTGAAGAGTTTTCACATACACCCTGGCTGGTGTGGCTCAATCCCACCTGTGAACTGAAAAGTCACAGGTTCGATTCCCAGTGAGGGCACATGCCTGGGTTTTGGGTCCGGTCCATGCCTGGGGGTGTGAGACAGGCAACCGATTGATGCTTCTCCCACACATTCTCTCCCTCTCTTCCTCCCTCCTTTCCCCTCTCTCTAAAAATAAATAAATTAAACCTTTTTTAAAAAAAGTTTTCATATGCCTTATCCTGTTGGAGTGATGACTGAAGTAGTTATTATAAGGCAGGCATCCCTAGTTCCATTTTCCAAATGAGGAAAGTGATGGTCAGGTACTTGGCCAAGGTCACATGTAAAGCAAAAGGCAGAGTGGGATTCTGACTCCACTCACTCCTCTTCAGGAACAGCCCCTTTTGCTCTCTTCGCAAACCTGGGTGACACTGACACTGAGAAGTAACTGGAGCTGAACGATGTCTTGGTTGTAGAATTTCTGAAGTCCACTGGAAGTTCTACAGAGGCTGTTAGGACAAAGGGCTGTCTTCTGACTAGGTATGACACAAAATGAGTCACTACGTGACTTTTGCCTTTTTTGTTGTCTCCATTCAAGTGATGTTGTATCTTCTTTCCAGAATAACTTTCTTTCCAAGAGGACTGTATTGAAACGACCCCAGTTTAGTAGAAATACCCAAAGGATCAGGATCTTGGTTCATAGTTCCTTTTGAAGCACAGGTAAGGAGGGACTATCAATGAAAAATGACTTGCTGATGGAGATGAAGCTATAACTTGAGCTATTCATTGATCTGAGTTCAAACCTTAGAAAAATAGAATGTCATTATTTTCCTGTCACAGTCAAAATCAAACGGCTTAGATTCGTATCATGCTTTGCAGTTTTAAAAAGCACTCTCATACGTACTCTTTCATTTAATCTTCACAATGTTCTGAAATTGGTCTTAAGCCACCCTCGGTTATAGATCAGGAAACCAAAGCTTTCAGAGCACAAGTGGCAAACACAAGGCCCGCGAGCTGAATCTGGCCCTCCACCTTGTTTCTACCCGGCGGCCGCGCCCAGCTCCTTGCCCCTAGTGAAGGAGTAGTTACATGTATACAGTCCTAAAATGGCATTCGGCCCTTTGAAGGCAACCACGAGGCTGATGTGGCCCCCAGTGAAAATGAGTTTGACACCCCTGTTTTAGAGGTTAAGAAATTGGCCCAAGGCTGCAGTGGGGTCTCTTGTAAACAAACCCAGCTTTTCCGAATGTGTAGGACCCCTTGGATATACGACACACACAACATGTTGATGTCTTCCAGCCGAAGACCACAAGGAACACACCTGTAGTTGCACGAGTTGGGTTCCCGGGGAGCTGTGTGGCCTCCACAGTAAGAGGGTATTAGACCTATCACAGGGTTTGGGCTTTGGCTGGAGGATTTGGGGAGGTCTAAGGAAACGGGTTTGCTCGAGGTTGGGTGGTATCAGCAAGTGGGCAGCTCTATGCTGGGCTGGTTCAGTAGCTGTGTCTGCTACTGAAGGAGAGCTGACTAGCACAGAGAGAGCCATAAACTGGTAAAGCAGCAGCAGTCACTCCTATTAGCTGGGTGAGAGGATGCTTGGTGGGCCTTTCTGTGGCCTGTACAAGAACCTGGTCTGGTCTGCTTAGACAAAACTATGCAGTGGCCTTGCATGGTCTCTCCAGACCACGGTTTCAGAGGGACATGGTCCGAAGCTGGTGTCAGGCTCGTGTCTCACAGGAGGACAACGTGGCCCGGATGTGAGCGCCAGGCCAGCTGCCACCATTGCTGGGGCCCAGCTGTGTCGGATGAGAGGGCGCTGGGGCTCGCTTTTCTCTCTCTCCAGCGACTGCCTCTAAGCAGCCTTCCTATCTAACAGAAAAAAGTCAGGAAGGTCATTCAATATCACTTCATTTCAATGAAACCTTTACTTAGTGAAACCCAAAATCCAGTCAGGTAAACAATCCCAAGAACGCCCTAACAGACGTGATAAGCTCTGAGTCACCATCTTCTCGCACGAACTTGTCCCTTCCTCCATTCTGACTTCCTCCTGGCTGAACAATCGGCTGGCTCACTGGCTGGCCGGCAGTAGGTTGAACTGTGACAAGGCCTGGTAGCTGTGCCCCAATGTCTGTACTTCCGCTCCTTCAGTGATACAATCTCCAGCTTGTCCTGGGGCACACGGCTACTCAGAATAAAGAATCCATTCCTGGATTCTTGAGCAGCTAGGTGTGGCCAGCTGACGTAAGGGGTGTGTGCCTGTTCTTGGATTGTCATAAAGAGACAGAGAGAGAGGTGTGGTCCCGCTTACCCCTCCCTTGCTTAAAATTGGCAGGTGGTAGCCAGAGTGCTGCTGGGCTCACAAGGACCAGGGCCACACCCTGGGGATGGCAGAGCAGAAAATGGGAAGCAGCCTGCAACCCAGGCAACTACAGAGCTCTACCAGCCTTGCACTGCCTACGGCCAGAATGCCAAGTGGGAGAGAAGCAAACACACCACGTGGAAATTTTTCCATTTAAATGGGATAAAATGAAATATAATTCCTGGAGTTATTTTATGGCACCGAGCTCACACAAATCTATCCCTACTTGAATCCCTTTGCTTTGCATTTTAGTCTTTCCCTCTTCTCAACAATGCACAATACAGGGAGAAACCTGTTTATAACACTGTTGTATATTGCGATGCACACTCACTGGTTTACGAGTATATTTAATCTTTATCCAATTATATAGTACACCTTTAATCTTTACCGTTTTTGTCTCACTCTTTCCCAATTAGCCACAGCCCCATAATAGGGGCATAAAAAAAATACTGAACAAATGTCTGTTTTAATGAGCCTTCAAAGACTCTATAATGTAATCTCATTTTAACCTCTACTGCTTCTTGTATTCATTTCTCATCCTATGTGAGATATTCATGTTCACAGATGGGCAAAAATGTATACCTCAGCCAAACTGCAAGTTGCTAAGGTATCGCTCCACAGGTTGGCAAAAACTCAAATGTTAAATTTGTGAGTGCCAAGAGTTTAAATATACAAAATGCCTTTATTTGTAAAAGGTCTCAAAGGATTTTTTTTTTCACTGTTGATTCATCATACCCCTTGTATTTGTAAAACCATTTGCCATTTATCAAAGTGCTTTCATATAATAACTGTCATCCCAGTCTTTGGAGTCAAGCTGCCTATGAGTAATTTCTAAGGCACAGACAGGCGCTGCGAATGGCCCTTTGGGCTGTTTTCCTGGTTTCTGCATTCTGACAAATGTTGTAGTAAGCCTTCCTTCCAATGCCTGTTATCTTTGCACCCAGGGCTAACATTTCTGCAGGAAAGGAGTCCGAAGTGAAACTTCTGGTCAGGGATTGGAGGACAGGATGTGGGTAGGTAGAGGGGGCACTGGGAAGGCGTTCCTGGCCGGGAAACAAAGGCGAGCACAGGGACGGAAGGTCGAGGAGGCGGGCCTGACAGAATCGTTGCCCCAGTTTTATTTAGCTGGAAATGTAGGCCACTGCTCTCTAACTTCAGAGTGAAACCAAGTCCAAGTGGACGGCACCCAGGGGAGCTGCTGGGAAGACCTGGGCAGTGGCCCCTCTCCAGCATCTCGGGTGGCACTCGAGACGCTGGGTTAGCCAACCAGGTCTGCCAGAGGCTGCAGGAGCACCTTGGGTCCTGGGAGGATGAGGTTCAGCAGAGCTGCTCTTTATTGGCAAGACAGCAGCAGGAGCTGGGACCAGCCAGTGTGGGAAAGGGATGGAGCGAGAACCAGATTCGTCTCTGAAACTGACCTACATTAATCCAAATTATAATTCTGACATTTCCTTCTCACCTTCCCTCAGGGTTTCCTTCAAGTACAGTTCAAGACTTCTAATCTAGCCCTTTGGGTGAGTATGCAATCTATGATAGGGTGTTTAAAACAAACCCTCTACAGCAAATTATCTTTTTATATATATGTGTGTAAAAATATTATACATTTAATATATTTATATATGTATTTATTCTTATTTATGTTTTATTTCCAGAGAGACAGAGTGGCAGAAAAAGTCAGAAAACCTGGAATAAGGAAGAGAAAGATCAAAGAAACAGGGGGAGGAGTGGGGATAAAATATAGGGTAGGGCCAAGGTAGACTTACAGCTGGGAGTACTCGAAACAGATTCTTCTTGTATTATTATTTATGAATCACTGCATTATTTGTCCCCATGAACAACTGCAAACCTACTTTTCCTCGCCCTGCATGAATTACCTTGCACCAACTCTGAGCCAGGCACTTTCCATCCAATGACTGATATTCGTCCTCACAATAATCCTACAAGAACTGGTCCCTTGCTAATTCGAAAATGAAGCTCTGAGAAGTTAAGATCCCGCTCTGCAAAAAACAACAACAAAAAGCAAAAAACCGCAGACTTGAATTCTGTTCTTCCACCGGGTCAGGAGACTTCCCATTGTCCCAGGGTCGTGAAAAGCAGCTAATGCGTGCAAATGCTCCAGCAGGGTGGAGAACAGAGTGTGATAACGCTGAGACCTGTCCTTCCGTTCACTGAGGATGTTCGAGTCTCCCCAGAGGGCAGCTGAAGCCCAGCCCCAGGTGGGATGACGGCCGGAAGTGACGTGCACACAGGGCGCGTGGGGTTGCATCAGCAATCCACGGAGCGGGTTATTGGTGGCCGTTCCCTTAGATCAAGACGCTCATTTAGAGGAACCTGCTCAGAAGGTTGTGGGCCAAAAATCTGTCGGTTTTTTCCACTGTTCCTTTAAAAATATCTTTATTTTCAAGGGTGCTCCTCACTTTCTTCCATCTAATTTCCACTTTACTACCCCTTTCCAACACAATAAAGCATAATTCAAGTTAATTGGGGAGACATAAAGAGAAGGCTATCTAAAAGCCGTGTTTATCTTCATTAAATATATGATACATACATAGATATTATATACTTACATACTCACATTTTTCAACAGGCTAAGAATTACCCTTGACTCCTTCCTCCCCCTACATCCAATCCTATTGGTTCCACCTGAGACCAGTTCCTCAACTCCACCCCTTCCTCTCCTCAAGGCTGCTGACTTACTTAAGGGCTCATTATTTCTCCCCTGTGCTGGCATCCTAACAGGTCTTTTTGGTCAGTTCCCCATCTCCTGTTGGTTTGGCCCTGGGTGCCCTCCCTTCATAATTACATAAGTGAGCTGCTAGTATTACAGGCGCTGAAGGCTTCCTGACCCTCCCCAAGAGCACATCACACAGGTGAGCTGGCCAGCCGGGGGTATCACAGCAAGCTCACTGCCACCTGGAGCTTTAAAACAATCAGGCGCTGCACAGCAAGTGTCTGTTATGGGATGAATTGTGTCCCCCTCCAAAAGAAGGCATGTGGAGGTGCTAACCCCCCACTACCGTTAAATGTGACTGTACTTGGAAATAAGGCCTTTTGTAGGTGGAATCAAGTTAAGAAGAGGCCATTCGGGTGGGCTGAACCCCACATGTCTAATGTCCTCATACGAGAAGGAGAAGAGACAGAGACAGACACACAGGGAGAAAGCCGTGTGATGATGGAGGCAGACCTTGGAGTGACGCGTCCACAAACCAAGGAGCACCAAGGACCGCCGGCAACCCCAGAAACCAAGAGAAGGGCAGGAAGGCTCCCTGCCATCCTTCAGAGAGAGCGTGGCCCTGTGGACACCTTGATTTTGGAGTCTAGCCTCCAGAACTGCGAGAGAAGAAGCCAGTTGTTTTTAGCTACGGAGGTTTTAGTAATTTATTATGGCAGCCCTAGGAAAGGAATAGAGTATCTAAAGAAAGATAAAAAGACTTGAGCATAAAGAAGGCTTCGTATCAAAATTCTCTACAAGTTTGCCTCTGCTAGTTTTATACCTACTCCATAAGAAGCCAGTGGCCTCCAGAACTGTGATTCTAAAGAACAAACATGACTCATCCCCCCTCCCCTTTTAAAAGTCCTCCATTTGTTATAGGACAAAGTCCAAATCCCTCATACGACATGTAAGGCCTTCAGTCTGGCCCAATCTACATTCCAGCCTGGCTGCCATCCTTCACCCTCCTCTCCGCTTCTCTCCTTGCCTGCTGACCGCCAGCCATCACACTGCCCTGGAGTCCAGCGACCAATCCTCATTCACAGAAGACAACAGGCATGGTGATGGTACCCACGAGACTGGGCCTGGGTGACCACAGTACTGAGCAAGCCCATGACTTCCCTTCAGTAGAAGACCAGAGTCTAGGCAATGCTGACGCAGGAGGAAGGATCCGTAGCTTTGGGCACAAAAATCACAGGGGTTATCATAGTCGAAGCATAATTTGGTGGGTGCATCCGTTGGTAGTATATGCAGCACTCCGTTTCCCCTCTGAATTCTCTTTGAACCTACATCAGGCAACGAATTATTGAGTTATCTACAATGTGCTTGGCCCTGTGCTAGGCGCAAGGACACAGAAGAGTACGTCAGGTATGTCAAGTTCACTCATCAACCTAATTCAGTCTAGCTGGGGAAAGGACTAACATGCCATGTGCACATGATACAAAGGAGCAGATTCAATTCTAGGGCTTAATGTAAACATTCGAAGAGTTCAGAGAAGGGAAGCGACCTGAGCCGGAGCAGAAAGAGTCAGCGGGGGAATGGGAACTCGGTTAGGCTGGGCCTGGAGACGCCAAAGGCTTAGCTGACCACCAGGAAGAGGAGGCCTTTCCAGGGGCAACACCAACGCCAAGTCTCGCCTCCAAGCCCAGACCTACTGTAGGAGGCGCTGCGGGTACTGGGGGTGGGGCCCAGCGATCCGTTTCACAAATTCTCCAGGTGATTCTGATGCAGGTTTTTCGAGAACCACAGCTCTAGGGAGAAGACATGCTTTAAATAAGCTTATATCAGTAATATCTATTCCTACGGAAGAAACTTTTCAATCACCTCTTATTAGAATTCATTTCGTTTAGTTCTAGATATAACTTCAACGGCGGTCCAGCAACGTGTGCTGGCACCAAGGCAGAGACACCGTGGGTGCACACTTAAGTGTGTATGTGTGCACATGGACCAAATCAGCCACCTGACTGCCAGGAAGTAACTGTTAATATACATCTGAGAAAAAGCTAGAAAAATCAATTATTTAAGGCAGCAACACAGGACTGATATCAGAGTCCTACTGGACAAGAAATTCTATATGCTGAAGATAAAAAAGTGATTGAATTGTGGTTACTTAGGACCCAGAAATAATAATAGGAGTGTAGACCCAACTACTCCCCTTATCACCCCATCATTTTCTTCTGATCATTTGGTGGCCAGTTCTCACGTTTCCATTTCCATCGGCACACTCTTTGTATTTTAAGTTTCTGTATTTGAGGACCTCCGACTTTGCCTACTTTCGCCACTCCTGTGCCAAATGAAGCTCGGGTTTCTTTCAAATTGTGTTGGGTCTGCAGCTCCTCATTAAGTAAACTAGGACTCTGCGTCTGGCCAACGCTTTCAAGAGAAAAGTAGTAGGAATCACAGTGAATTGTAGGGAGAGAGGCAGGGGGAAGTTCCCTGAAAGTCTGAAAGTAGGAACCAAGGATGGTATTTTTGGCTTGGGACTTTCTGTGCCACATGAAATTATGAGAATGACTTAATTGTTCCTGTGCATTCGAAACCCGAGAGAGAGACCATAATGGCTGGGCTACACCCAGACCGACGGGCGCAGGAGTTAGACAGGGTGGCCTCCCGCCAACTAAACCTGCTCTGCAAACTGGAGTGACTGCGTCGTTCATGTTTTCAGGGCCGGTGAGTCTGAGGATGGCTGTCCCAGCTTTTTTCTCACAGTCTCCCCAGAGCGTATGGGGCGGTGTGTTACAGAGGGCTCCCGTGTCAGGAGTAACCAGAGGGGCAGGGGAGGCTCCAGAAAGCCTGGGTTCTAGTCCTTTCTCTAGTTGATATGTACACATAGGCGGCAATTTCAACTTTTCTCTGTACTCCAGTCACCTCACCTACTGAGTGACAAAGGCAACTATGTGCCTTACCTATCTGACAGAATGGTGGGGAGAACACAACGAGGAAACAGATACAAAGAATATCCTCTGGGAAGTTAAGATTGTGATACTACTGAGACCCATTCTTGTCTCTGTCTTTGGTGGTCACATTGTATCTTTTGCATCCCTCCTTCTGATATCTTCTTATGATGGACACCGATCGGGTTTCCTGTCCCACTTCCATTTCTACAGGACGTGGCAGTCCTAAGGGTCAATGCCACCTGGCCACAGGAGAAGACCCCCGACCCAAGTCAGACCAATGAGATTCCCAGAAACATATAACAGAGGCACAGAGACTGAGTTGGTGGTGGTTTAGGCTCATTACACTATCCCTGTGGTTCCCGTGGGGGTTGGGTGGGGATTCATTTTTATTCATCATACTGAGTAGAGGGTGCTATTGGCATCCACGGGGGAGAAGCCTGGGGCACTGCTAAACATCTTCCAACACACAGGCAACCCGACACCAAAGAATTACCTGGCCCAAAGTGCCCTGTCAAGAATGAGGAGTCCTGCACTAGCAAAGAGGTTACAAGGCAAGTGCCGGCAGGGTCAGGCAGATAATAAAGGAGTGACTCAGGCACTGGGGAAGCTGGGCTGCGGGAGCGGGAGCAAGAAGAAGGGGGCAGCCACTGCATAGCTTCAGCCAATTGTTACCATAGGAAGTAAAGACAGAGCAGCCAGGTCTGATTTTTCTAGAGGAGTGAAAATCTGGATTTTCCTGTGAAATCTCCTGATTTTTAAATGCTGGCTCAAATTTTTTTTAAATATGTGGGCCAAATAAATACATCTCCAGACCTCATGGAGCCTGGGGGCGGGGGTCACTCCTGCAGCCTGTGATCTGGAGAGAAGACCCAAGGTCTCCCTTACTTGAACTTCAGGAAGCTAGTGCCTCCCTCCTCTGCCTTGGATGCTGTGAGGTGTCCCAGGGTGTTACATGCACCCCAAAGGTCTTTTTTTCAGTTAGATTTTTATTTTTTTTATTTTTATTGTTTCTATTGGGTGGACATCGGTAAATAAAATTATATAGGTTTCATGTATACAATTCTCCAAAAGGTTTTAACTACTCCACACCTCTCCCCCTCCCTCCCTCCCTCCCTCCCTTACCCTCTCTCCCCCCCACTCTGTGTCCTTTTCTACATCTTTGGTCCCATGTGAGTGCTATCTCCATCCACATAAGAACTTTGATCTCTAGAGCTGGAAGGGAACTTAGGATAGGTCTAGTCCTGACCTTCCAAGAAAAATATTTAACAAGTTAAATATGAATCTCTCTGTGCCTTGGTTTCCTCGTTTGTAAAATGTGGGTGATAACACTTCATCAGGCTGTTAGGAAGACTGAGTGAGTTCACACATCACCTTAACCTCCCTGAATCCACTGTCTTTGGAAATCAGGCTCCAGGGCTACTGTAGCTGCAGACAAACACAACGAAACCAGCACATCGAGATGGAGTAACGTTAATATTCGTTTGAGGCTTGGCGTAAAAACTCACACAGCGTGGGACTTGAACATGAAATCAGTCTTTCCTAGGACAAATAAGCTATGTCTCATCAGTTACTTAGACACATTTTTGGAACACTCTGCAGACGCCAAAGAATATTTTGTGTGTTGATGCACGGTGGGCCAGCAAGCACTAGGGCGGTTTGACTCACGATAATTCTGAGAAGGGGCAAAAACAGCAGGGCAGTGAGCAAGGAGAGGGCGGCTGTCAAACTACCAAACCTATACACAGACACACACACACACACACACACACACACACAGGTATACAGTACAAGAAATTCTTGGGCCAGAGTGCAACAATCTCTCACCATCTGAAGAATTCAGTGAATTCAGGTTTATGAGAAATCTAACCTGTCACAAGGGCTGTGGCATTCTTTCCGGCAGCCAAGTCATTCCGGCCTTAGTTCTTGCCAAAGCTACTTGACCCTCATAAAAATCCTTGACAGCGGAGTGGGTGCCCTTTTTTTCCTCTGCTTTGAAAAGCTTCCTTGATGGCACCCATTACAAAGAGAACAGGGTCTGCTCTCCAGACTGGAGGCCAAAATGCTAATTAACTTATCCCCAAGTCTGCCAAAGAAATTTGGGGGCAGCACTCTTTCCAGCAGTATTATAGAGAAAAGTGGGGAAAAAATAAAAGGAAATGGAAATGAATAAAATCCAGAAAGAATTCTGATCTGAAGACCAAATGATCACATCTGCTTTCCCACATTTGTCCTCCCTACTTTATTTCTGATCACTTTTTGCCAATATAAATTCGTCTGTCAGCAACAAAGTCCATTTCATCATATATGAATGGATGCTGGCTTCCTTGCTTTCCACAGCAGACTTCACAGGGGGTTTCTTGTGAGGTCTTCTGGGCTCACCAGCAACCCCTTTTCCCTGCTTCTAGGAAAGCTCTGTGCTCTATAAGGAAGATACACAAAGCAAACAATGAATACTAAAAATCAAACTATACTGGGGAAGTAAATCTGAATACAGTCCAACGACCTGTAAAAGTTGATATTATTAGATATCACTGATAAATGCTAATAACTAACTTCCCACAGCTTTATCAGCAGCAAAGCCTCCCCAAAACAACTCAGTACCCCGAGTATTCTGAAGCATTGAATTAGTCGCATTCTTGCTACAAGCGGTTTCCTCCCTAGGCAGAGAAGAATGTACATCTGGTGTTTTGCAACTTGGAAATACCAAAATAGGCATTAATTATACTTCCGCACGTTGCTCCATCCATCCATCCATCCACCCACCCACCCAATATACATCTACTGAGTGCCTAGTATGTGCCAGACACTTTCTATGAGTTGGGAGACAGAGACAAACGAGACAGGTATTGTACTTCACCTGCCTTCACAGAGCTCTCTGTCCAATGAGGCAACGAGACAGGTCAGCAAGCAACTCCAAGAGTTTGATAAGAGCCACGGAGGGTAAGACATGCCCCTCTCTCCTCTCCAAAGAAAGCTGGAACAAGGGGCTGAGAGACTTTAGTTTGACATGAAACATGAAGCGAGACTCTTAGGGGCAAACTGTAAACTCACAATCACTAAGGGAAATTAGCAGAGGAAATAATTTGGGGAGAGCGACAACAGAGACCTCCATAAAGATGGCTGGTGGCACACACCAGACGACCACTGACGGGTTTCATCTCCCCAAACACAGCACGGGCACCTCAGAGTGTGTGTACAGTCTGCTTCCCGCGGGGCAGTGCTGGGTTGGGCGCCTGTCCCACGCTGGTGGGGACGCCTGGGTGGAGGAGCTCCTAGGCACCAACGCAGCAAACTCAGTATAAGAAAGGGAGGCAGAAAAGAGGAACAGATTGGGGAGAACAGACGCTCTGGCTCTTTGGGAGCCTAGGAGTTCTAAAGAACAATAATGACAGAAGTGCCAGGAGAAAAAGCTGGTGTGATTTGGGGAGGGCATGGGATATTTAGAACACTATAAGGTAGGTACTATTATTATGGCTACCATTCTGCAAATGAGGAAACTGAGGAAGAGAGGCTATAAAGCTTGTCCATGGTTATTCTTAAGTCACGGAGCCAGTACGGAACCACACCCAGCCTGGCTCTAGCACCTCTGTCCCATATTACACGCATGCCGGAAGACATGAGACACGCCTCAGGAGGAAATGGGGAGTCGCAGAG
This sequence comes from Micronycteris hirsuta, assembly GCA_004026765.1. Classification (NCBI taxonomy): domain Eukaryota; kingdom Metazoa; phylum Chordata; class Mammalia; order Chiroptera; family Phyllostomidae; genus Micronycteris; species Micronycteris hirsuta. Next base: position 32,429 of record PVJI01010136.1, read on the forward strand.
CACTTTAAAGCAAGGTACCACGTAATCAGAACAGTGATTTCAGGAATTCGTGGTGTCGCCAAACAGAATGAACAGGACAGGAAGGGGGACGGTAACCGGCATTTAATGAGTGCCCCAGGAGTGCCTGGATATCTGCAGATATTATCTCATAATCCTACTTCGTTATCCAACAATCACTTTGACAAAGGTGGATCTCCATTTACCAATATTGGAGCTAAGTCTAAAATGGTTCGATAACTTGCCACTTACTCCTGTATGTGGTGGAATCAGAATTTGAACCCAAATGAGGCTACTATTAAAGTGACCGCTTTTCTGCCCTGGCTGGTGTGGCTCAGAGTACTGAGTGCCGGCCTCCGGCCTGTGACCCAGAAGGTTGCTGGCTGATTCCCAGTCGGGGCACACGCTGGGTTGCAGGCCCGCCCCCAGCTGCAGCCCTGTGAGAGACAACCAATCGATGTTTCTCTCCCTCTCTTTCTTCCTCCCTTCCCCTCTCTAAAAATGAGGAAATAAAATCTAAAAAAAAAAGTGACTACTTTTCCCACCATTCTATCCTAGAAATAAATATTGAGGCAAGAACACCAGGTACAGATTTTTATAATTGTCAAAACGAGTGGCTGTGAGAATTAGCGGAAGGGGTGGGTAGAAAAGTCGACAATTGACTGGACATTGAAATCAGGGGAAAGGCTGGAGGAAAAAAGAAACAGTATCAGGATTTTAAAATTATGAGACTGGACCAGTTATGGTGCCATTCATAGAAATTAAGGAGTTAAAGGGGATTAAGACATTTTTGTTTTACTTGAGTTTGGGAGGTAGGGAGTAGTAAAAGAAGCCTACCTGAACAGTGACTAAGAATACTAACATTTATTAAGCACTTATTATTTGCCTGGCATTATACTAAGGGCATTATATGCACCAACTAATTTAATTTTTTTTTTAAATATTTTATTTATTTATTTTCAGAGAGAGGAGAAGGGAGGGAGAAAGAGCAATGTATGGTTGCCTCTCACATGGTCCTCACTGGGGACCCGGCCTGCAACCCAGGCATGTGCCCTGACTGGGAACCGAACCGGGACCCTCTGGTTCCCAGCCCGCACTCAATCCAATGAGCTACACCAGCCGGGCCTAATTTAATTCTTACAAAACTCTATGAGATCGACTAATTTAGTTTTCACAAAACTCTTTATTTTCCCTATTTTAAAGATGAAGAAAATGAGTAAGTTACCCAGGATCACACTGTGAGTCAATGGCAGGGCTGTTTAACCTGGTGTCCTACAGAAACTGGACATTTCCTGTGTCTCACAGGAGACAGGAGACAATGGTTGACAAAGACATGCGTGGCTAGGTGTTTCTAGAGAAGCAAAACCAACATGAATTGATAAATGTCATAAAAAGTAAATTTTATCTCAAACATGAAGTTTCTGTGGTAACTTGTATTTATTCTAATTTCAAAAGAAAATAAATGGATTATATAAATTAAAAAAAAAAACTAAAAGCAACACAATCGCCTTGACATTTCTAATATGTTTAGCTGTTCAAAAAATAAACAGGCTCCCTTCTGAGGCAATGAGTTCTTAACCACTGGAAATATTCAAGAATACCGTCAGACACTGGCACAGAGATTTCTGGACAAGCTGCCAGATAAGAACACTGAGATAGTTATCTTGGCCTGAGCATCCTTCCTGCCTCTCCCTTTCACTGGTCACCTCTCCATGTTACTCTTCTGACCAAACGATGTTTCCAAACTCCCAAGTGTCCTCTGTGTCACTTTTATAGCTTAAGAAATTGTCAAAACAAAGGTGTATCTATACCTACAAACTGCTTTGACAATTTCAACCTTAAAAGCCATTTCTTAGTTTTGAAAAGTAAAAGAAGAACGAAACCTATGGATTTTTAAATATAAAAGCCCAGACCTTTCGTGGTTAAACAATCTAGCATTTAAGAGTATAGTCAAATGTTTATCAAGTTCAAAATGCTTACCTAGCAGGGATAAGAAGGAAGCTGAGAGCCAGGGAAGGG
>PVJI01010136.1:34544-61969 GCA_004026765.1 Micronycteris hirsuta
TTTCAATCCCTTGGTCTTCCTCTTCTCCTTCTGGCACCCCTGTGACTCAGATGTTGGAACGTTTAAAGATGTCCTGGAGGTTCCTAAGCCTCTCCTCAGTTTTTTGAATTCTTGTTTCTTCATTCTTTTCTGGCTGGATGTTTTTTCCTTCCTTCTGGTCCACACCATTGATCTGAGTCCCAGTTTCCTTCTCATCCCTATTGGTTCCCTGCAGATTTCCCCTCATTCCCTTTATATTATCCTTCATTTGTTCAAGTAATTGCGGCAATCTTTCTTCAAATCCTGTGAGCATCCTGATTATCAGTGCTTTGAACTGTGCATCTGATAGGCTGGCTATCTCTTCGTTGCTTAGTTGCATTTTTTCTGGAGCTTTGATGTGTTCTTTCATTTGGGCCATTTTTTTTCCTCGGTGCACCTGTTACTTTAAGGGGCGGAGCCTTAGGTGTTCACCAGGGCGGGGTGACTCATGTTGTTGTGTTGTGACGCTGCCTGTGGGGGTGGGGCCCGAGAGAACAATGGCGCTTGCTCTGTTCTCTGCACTTCCCCAGCTACCCACAAGCAAGTTGGGTCCTTCTTTGCTGGCTCCAGGGTGAGTGGACGGGCCTGCACAGTTCCAAGTCCCCATGGGTCTCCCCAGCAAACTCTCCTGTGAGGCCGGGAGTTCCTCCCGCCGCCGCCTCAACCCCCACAGGTGTTTTCAATCGGTGGTTTGAAGCTTTATTCCCCTGCGCTGGCGGGCCTCTCGGTCTGTTCCGCTCCCCAGCTTTTCCTCCCGGTTTATCTGCGTGAGAAAGAGGGACCACCCAGTCCACCAGTCTCAGCCCCGGTTTCACAGAGTGCGCCCGCGTTTTGGCCAGGCACCGGCCTCTCCGGGCAGCTGGAGCGTTGCCGGTACTGCTCCACAAACCTCGTCTTGCCGAGCGCTCTCCTCCCGGCTCCACCCTGCTTACCGGTTTGGATGACCGTGTCTTCTTTAACTCCTTGGTTGTTGAACTTCCGCTCAGTTCAGTTTTCTGTCAGATTAGCTGTTTTTGTTTTTTAAATTGTTGTTTTTCCTCTTTTGGTTGTGCGAGGAGGCACAGTGTGTCTACCTACACCTCCATCTTGGTCTCCAATTGATGACATGTCTTAATGTAGTTACAGCATGTTTCTTTCTTAAAGGTACATAAAAAACGGTGCTTCTTAAAAATCAATGGCAATACAGTTCTCCTTAAATAAACATCAGCTTCTTAAAAAAAATAAACCAATGGAGTCTTAGTTTGATGAAATATAGTAATTTCTGAACATGATACAAAACGAAACAACTGCGACATAAGAATTACAGTTCAGACTTCAGGATCAAGGACGGCATGGAGAATGTCTGTGTGTGCTTGTTGATGAGAGCATCAACATTGGTGTGAGCTGCAGGCCCCACCACACTCAAGGGACTGGGGGAGAGTCCGGTGAAGGGACAACAGCAGGCTTGGGATCTGGACTGCCCAGGAGAGCATCTGGGGGTTGTCACCTTCTACCATCACTACAGCTTTCCGGGCTCTGGTGTTCCGAGTTTGGAGCAACAAAGACCTTTCCATGTGCCCGCTCTGACTTCTCCAGCCCCACAACTGAGTGAGTTTAGACCTCTGTGATGATTAGTGACGCTGAGCATTTTTCCATCTTTTGGCCATCTGTATGTCCTCTTTGAGAATTACCTATTCAGGTCCTTTGCCCATTTTCTAATTAGATTGTTTGTCTTCCTGGTGTTGAGTTGTCTAAGTCCTTTACATATTTTGGAGATTGATCCCTTATCAGATGTATCATTGGCTAATAATTCTCCCACACAGTGGGTTCCCTTTTCATTTTGTTGAAGGTTTCTTTTGTTGTATGTACCATTTATTTACTTGTTTTTCCATTGCCCTAGGAGACATATCAGTAAAAATATTGCTCTGAGAGATGTCTCAGATTTTACTGCCTATGTTTCCTCCTAGAATTTGTATGGTTTCACACCTCACATTTAAGTCCTTTATCCATTTTGAGTTTATTTTTGTATACGGTGTAATTTGGTGGCTACTTTCATTTTTCTTTTTTTATATGCATCTGTCTAATTTTCCCAACACCATTTATTGAAGAGACAGTCTTTACTCCATTGTATGTTCTTGCCTCCCTTGTCAAATATTAATTGATTATATAGGTGTGGGTTTATTTCTGGGCTCTCTGTTCTGTTCTAACTATCTGTATGCCAGGGCCAAGCTGTTTTGATTCAATGGACTTGTAATATAGTTTGATATCAGGTATTGTGATACTTCCACCTTTTTCTTCTTTCTCAAGATTGCTGAGACTATTTGGGGTCTTTTTTGGTCCCATATAAATTTTTGGAATATTTGTTCTAGATCTGTGAAATATGTCTTTTGATACTTTAATAGGAATGCCACTGAATCTATAGATTGCTTTGGGTAGTATAGGCATTTTAATGATATTGATTCTTCCAATCCATGAACATGGTATATGCTTCCACTTATAAGTACCTCCCTCAATTTCCTTCTTCAATGTCCTATACTTTTCCAAATACAGGTCTTTTATCTCCTTGGTTAAATTTATTTCTAGGTACCTTATTTTTTGTTGTTGTTGCAATAGTTAATGGGACTGTTTTCTTGGTTTCTCTAATATTTCATTTTGGTGTAATTTCTGAATGTTAATTTTGCATACTACTACTTTGCCAAATTCGTTTGTTACTTCTAGCAGCTTTTTGGTAGAGTCTTTAGGATTTTACATATACAAAATCAAGTCATCTGGCAAATAATGACAGTTTTACTTCCTCCTTTCCAATTTGGATGCCTTTTATTTCTTCTTCTTGTCTGATTGCTATGGTTACAACTTCCAGTACTATGTTGATTAAGAGTGGTGAAAGCAGACGCATGAGGTTCACTGTGTTCCCACTATTCCCATTTTGCTGAGTTTTTAGCATAAATGGGTGTCGATTTTATCAAATGCTTTTTCTGCATCTATTGGTATGATCATGTGGTTTTATCTTTCATTTTATTTATGTGATGTATCATGTTTATTGATATACATATATTATAGCAACATTACATCTCCAAATAAATCCCACTTGATTATGATGTATGATCTTTTTAATGTATTGCTAGATCTTGTTTGCTAATATTTTGTTGAGGATTTTAGCATCTATGTTCATCAGGGATATCGGCCTATATTTTTTCTTTGTAGCATCTTTATCTGATTTTGGAATTAAGATAATGCTGGCCTTATAAAATGCACTTGGGAGTCTTCCCTCTTTTTAACAAACTATAGAAATGATCCCTGAAAGTATAGTCTTTCTTCCCTCTTTTTAAAATTTTTGGAATCGTTTGAGAAGCATAGGTGTTAGTTCCTCTTTGAATGTTTGGTAAATTCACCTGTGAAGCTATCTGGTCCAGGACTTTTATTTGGGGGGGAGTTTTTTGATTACTGCTTCAATTTCACTAGTTGTAATCTATCTATTCAGATTCTCTGATTCTTCCTGATTCAGTTATGGAAGATTGTATTTTTCTAGGAATTTATCTATTTCTTCCAAATTGTCCAATTTGTCAGCATATAGTTGTTCATAATATTTTCTTACAATCCTTTGTATTTCTTTGGTGTCAGTTGTTACTTCTCCTTTTTCAGTTCTGATTTTATTTATTTGGGCCCTCTCTTTTTTTTCTTGATAAGTCTGGTTAAAAGTTTGTAAATTTTGTTTATATTTTCAAAGATACAGATCCTGGTTTCATTGATCTTTCGTATTGTTTTTTATACTCTATTACATTTATTTCTACTCTAACATTTATTATTTCCTTCCTTCTACTGACTTTGGCCTTTGTTTTTGTTTTTCAGTTCTTTTAAATATAAAGTTAGACTGCTTATTTGAATTTTTTCTTATTTACTGAGGTAGGCCTATAAGGCTATGAATTTCCCTCTTCATCCTTATTTTTTAAAAGTTAATTAAATGAGTTAAAATTAAACTGGTATTTCCTTGTTAAGGTGACCTAGGCTGAGCAAAAGCCGCTGAGTGTAGAAGCAGGTGTTTGTTTTCATGACATCTGTAGTGACCCTCTGTCAGCTTAGGCAAGTCTTTAGACTCTCTATACCTGGTCTTGATTTTTCTCACCTGACAAATGAGAGACATGGCTTGGTCTCCACTACCCCTTCCAGCTCTGACCTCCATGACCTATGACCCGGGCTGTCCAGTGAATCAGAAAGTGAAGGCATCAAAAATCTTTTCACAGCACAAAAGTAATAAAAAAAGGAAAGTCACCACACATTTTTCATGGTTTTTAATTCTTTAAGACCAAATTTTAATCAAACTTGAAGGTCTGCTTCCTCTTCCATGGGGCACATTTTTTATTACCAGGTGCTTACATGATGGGGGGAAACCCAGATGGCTATATATTTCTTAATACACAAATAATTTTCGCTTCCTCTGGAAAACTGCACAGTAGGTTAGTTGAGTGGTCAGCCTGAACCCATCCATCTTCCAACTTAAAATCACATGTTTTTCAATGGCACATCATGACTGATATCTGTTGGTTTTTAAAATATTCCTTTGTGTCTAAATCACTCCAACACAGTGGATTTATGACTTCATGATTTTATCCTTCGAGTTTTGCTTATTGACCTTTCTTTTTCTTTTGTCTGAAAATATGCACGGCTACTTGTATATTTTATATCTATGCTTTAATTAAAGATGATGTAACTGATACATGAATTCCTCCCTCCCAAAATATAAAAGAATGGACACTGGAAAATTACTCAAAAGCATTCAGTTCAGAATTCACTGCCTATTGGCTGAGTGACTGAGATCCCACCCATGTATGTAAAAAGATTTTGTAAAACTGCAAGCCAGGGAACCCTTTATAGGACAGTATGAAGGTCTTAAGTCATCAAGGTCAAGGCAATCAGCTACATGCACCTCTAGGAACTGCAACATGGGTGGGACCTCAGTAAAAGAAGGAACATGGGGATGATCCCATCACTTTTTGGGAAGGTATTTCCCTACTTGCCTATTTCACTGAGCACACAACTCCATACAGGAGTCTCCAATCTGGTCCTCTCTTGGTGGGGAATGCTGCCAAGCTCCAGCAGCTTACCTTCCGTATACCTATGCCATTTTGTATTTTCAGAAAATCTAGTCCTCGATACTACTTTATATGCTGGTATATAGTAAGCATTATATAAACATTTACACTTACTTACTTTAAAAACAGCACCACTGTGTGAAGAATGCAGGAGGGCAAGTGTAGAGGCAGAGAAACCAAGTAAGAATATATATACGATTCGAGGTGAGAAACAGTGGCCGTTGGCTTAGGGTGGCCACTATGGAGTGCTGTGAGGCTGTCAGATTCCATGTATCCTTATGGGTAGAAATGCAAGACGTGCTCATGGCCAGGATGTGGTGGGTGAGGGAAAGAGTGAAGTCAAGGAAAGGCTAGGTTGGGTTGCAATTTCCAGATATACCCTGGGCAGGGCTGAGATGCCCCGTTAGTGGGCTACATGGACACCCTGTTCCCCCTTCCCAGCACTGTGGGAGCTGCCCTAGAGAGAAGACACTGGGCAGGAGTGCGGAGGCTCGCCCCTTGCTGAAGGGAGACAGAGAAGGCAACGTCTCACAGAGGTCCTACTTCGGAAGGAGCTGGAGCTGGGTGGCGGGGCTGAGGCGATGGCGGGGCTGGTACCAGCAGGAGTGTCCATGGCGGTCACAGTTCCTGATTCCATTGCGTTGTAGCCAGCAGTCCCAGGGCCAGGTGACAGACACATCCACAGAGAGAGTGAGAGAAAGTTTATCCCTGGGCATTAAAAAGCCTTGTGCAATTTGGCCTTTGCTCAAGGACAGGAGTGGAGCAGACCAGTGCATTTTCTTGGACCTGTGCCACCTCCCAGAGAGTGCGGACTGGAAGAGACTCTACAGGGGGAAAGAGAACTCCATCCATTCCCAAACTCAAACCAGCAAGGCTCTGTAAGCTCTGAAAAGGAACCGACCTGAAGTGGGTTGGCGACCGACCAGACACTGAACCAAAGGGATGTTGGGGACAAAATGGGAGTTGGGGTTAGAGCGTTAATTTTACAACCTTATGAACCCCCAGACATGCTATTGTTGTTTTTGGTCTCTCTCCAATTCCTCTGACATGAAGGAGTAGTGTCAATAGTATTTTATGAAGACAAATCATGGAAACTTAAAGGACATACACAATTCCAGCTGTTCAGAGATAAGCCTTATCAAAACACAGCTGTTTGATCAATGTGGAGAGGAAATCTGGCCGCTTGCAACAAAACTTCTCAACATGGTTGTTCCCTGGGAGAGGACCTCTGCAGGCCCGCACATCCTGGGCAATCTGCAGTGGGCTCCAGGACAAGTGAAAATCCAAAGGCGAGAAAGGGAGTCGCTACAGAGTTGTTTACATCTGTATATCCTCTGGAAGCGAAGAGCCAGTACCACTTCAGCTCTGCAACAGGGCACCATTACCCCAACGTACAGATGATGAGCTAGCTCAGAGAGAGTACGCAACTTTGCACAGGGGCTCATCAGGGCAGATTGGGACTGGAACCCAACATTCTGGGGACACCGTGGCTGCTTCACAAAGATCACTGTCAGCAGCAGAAGGCGAGGACAGGGACTGAAATTGGAACTGGAGCTAAGGATAACATAGGTAATAGTAAGTGTGAGAATATTATTACCAGTGACAGTAATAACTAACATTTACAGGGTTTTAGTATGAATTTCTTTGACAAATATTGATTGAGCTCCTTCTGTGTGCCAGGCACTGCTGTATGCCCTGGGAATACAGCTTCCCCACGGAGCTGGCATGCTCGCGGAGGAAAGCCCACGCCAGGTCCCATGGGTTATTCTGTTCAATCCTCTAGCAGCACTATCATGTACACACTGTTATAACCTTCATTCGGTGAGGGAAAGGGGGAATCAGGGAGGTTAAGTGATTTACCTAACGGGTCACAGCTAGAAAGTGGTATGGGGCCAAGGCCCGAGCTCTCTAGAATCTTATGACCAGTCCAGTGCATTAGGCACTTCAGCAGTGACCCTAAAAGTGCACTATTAGAGGAAAATGGACCAAAGACTCAGAATATAAACATTTGGGGTAGCTCCAAACCAAAAGAGATTTTGACATCTGTTCAAAAGAACTGCAGGAACGCTTTAAAGGACATTCTAGGACCTCTGCAAATCAGAGGGGGGAGAAGCCCACCCAAACTTTCCCACAGTTTAGTGTTCCCTCCAAGCTCATGGCATCATATGACTGCGTGAGGAAACTGCCAGCTGTCAAACAGTGGGCAGGCCTACTTCCTGTGTAACTACAGCTTTTTGATTCTCTCTTAAGGTCTTTAAAAGAGCAAACCACAGTCATTCCCACTTCCCAGAACCCTCTGCTAAGCACAGCGTGAGACGGTATTTCAAACATGAAACACTGGAACACAGATTAATAATTTACCAATGACTCTAAACAAACATTGTTCACAGGGGGGAGGGGCTCTTCTAAATGGGAAGTCAGATTACCTCAGTGCTTGAAAAAGCAAACTGCGAAATAACCTTCTTAGAATTCAATATTTATTAAGGCTGATGGTTCGTTTTTTAAGAATTAATCATTCCCAGCTTCAATATTCAGCTTCAGCATAAAGTTCGCTTTATTCTGCATGTGGACTCCTACACTCTCTGCCCAGATAAATCAATACGTGTTCCAGCGTCTGGGGCCGCGGTCAATGAGAAACCACAGGACATTCCTAAGCAGTAATAGATATTCCACATGGCTTGACATGGTCGAAGGAGAACTTTTTTAAGGTTAAGAATCAAAGTGCTGCAATTGAAGAACTTACAAATCCAGCAGCGATGGCTTCTCAAGGCAGCTGATGGTGACTTCAAGGACCGTTTAAGGTAAACGTGCCTCTCCCAGTCCTTCCCTGCTCTCCCTCTTATCGAGCTCCCAGCTCTAAGAGTGGTGCATTTCATTTCATTTTTTTACTTCATTTTAATATTTTTTTTATCCTCACCTGAGGACATGCTGACTGATTTTAGAGAAAGAGGAAGGGAGGGAGAGAAAGGGAGAGAAACGTCAATCATCGATTGGTTGCCTCCCGTACACGCCCCAACCAGGACCTAACCTGCAACCCTGGTATGTGCCCTGGCAGGGAATCAAACCTGAGACCTTCAGGTTTACGGGACGACACTGGTATTTTAAATTAGGTCAGTGGCATTCATTTAAAATGACAGTGCAATGTGAAAAATGGCAGACTAAGTGTATAGAAAAGTAAATACCGGAGTGTTTTTAGAAAAAGAAAAAACTTGAGAAATACTTGAGAAGTAAATATTCCCAAAGTCTGTTGCCAGGCCTTATAATTCAACCTATTGGTATAGCATGTAAAGGATTGATAACACCATCCTTTGTAGGTATATTTCTAAGCAAACCTTTACAAATCTATTTTGAATTCAACTTTTGGGTATTTACAAAGTAACATCCTAAATTCATTAAATGCATTCCATTTAATAGAAGTGTATCTGTTCTGTGTTCCTGGGAATGATGTAAAACAGGGGTCAGCAACCTATACTCTAAGGACCAAGTCTGGCCCACTGTTTGTTTTTGTAAATAAAGTTTTATTAAACTGCCACGCGCATTCTTTACATATTGTCTATGGCAGATTTCACGCTACAATGGCACACTTGGGGAGTTTTACTGAGACCACATGGATGGACCTTTACAGAAGTTTGTTGACCTGATGTAGGCAAACAAATTGAGGAAAATCCCCAGAGCTGTGATAGCAGCCTTCCCCCGTCCACAGCTGTGCTCACTATACTGTGGAGAATATTGGGAGGTACAGCAAGCCTTTTAAAGCACAACTACCTTTCTTTTCAAACTCTAGTCTACAATTACAAGAAGCACATCCTTGAACTAAGGGAAGAACACTATGTGGAAGCAGAGGTCAGCACCATGTCACAAAAAGAACGTTTTAGAGCCCAGTAATTGCCCCACGTTTTAGCATAAGGTGAAACAAGATACACAAATGGCAAGAAAAGACAGGACAGACTTCCTCTTCCATGAACTGCAGTCAATCTGGTTGTTCGCATCATCCCCGTACTGTTTCTCAGTGGGAAATTATGTGCACATACCACTCCTCTACCCCCAAAACAATGAGCTGAAAGAAATTTGAGTCCCAAATTATCAAACCTCATTATCTTACACAATCTGAAGTTTACTTATTTTAACAGTCTGTAGCACACCTCCAAAAAAATGTAAATAATCCTGTTAGAGCTATACCTATTGGGCATTTTCAACTTGATGAGTTATTTTAATCAGACTCATTTTCTCTTTCCCTGTAGCTACTTCTGCCTTTACAACTCCAGAGTTTCACAGTTTGATTTCACTACTTGCAGCTCTGTTTCATTACTGAAGGATAGGGGTGATGTTCAAAAGAGAAGAAAGGAAAAAGACAGACTAACTTTAAAGTAAGAATAAACTAGGGCTAATTCAAGTACAGTGAAGGCCAAGAGCTCCTGTTCTTGGCATAGAATCTAGGCCCTAGATACAAACTGACATGTGAGTACAAATCACTGTGAAAGCAAAACGCACCCTACAATTTTGCAGCCCTTTACCTCCTGTCCCATTTTGAGCCCTCGAACGGCCCTGTGACTGGAAGCAAGCACTGCCGTCTCGCAGATGAGGATCTATGTTTTCAGAGGTTCAATCAGCTGCTGACAGTCACGGGTTAAGAATTCAAAGTTCTCTTCTGATCGCTGCGACTTCTCCTGTGACACCAAGTGCACGACAGGATTACGATGTCCAAGAATGCAACCAATTTAACGGAAACGAATTCATGGCTTGTGTACAGCTCTTACACATTTACCTTCTCAAAATTAGGCGTAAAGCTAGTATTTCCAGGTTACAACTCACAGTGAGACCGGAATTAGTGACCACAGTGATCCAGGACGCCCATTATTTGGTGGTCTCTGGGGAGGTGAGAGTCATCCTCATTAGAATATAAATTAACCTGAACAACAACAGCAACCTAGACAGAGGTATTTCTAGTTAATATTCCCAGTGCTGTCCTTGACCTGTCTAATGCTAAAGCCACATAAACTTAATATCCCCATCACTTAGGTCATATCTTTATGTTACTACTGAACAGGAGAAATTTAAGAAATTGGCCTGGCTGGTGTAGCTCAGTGGATTGAGCGCAGGCTGGGAACCAGAGGGTCCCAGTTTGATTCCCAGTCAGGGCACATGCCTGGGTTGCGGGCCAGGTCCCCAATGAGGGCCATGTGAGAGGAAACCATACATTGCTCTTTCTCCCTCCCTTCTCCTCTCTCTGAAAATAAATAAATAAAATCTTAAAAAAAAAATTGACTTTGTTGGCTTTTACTAGATGCAGCCAATTAGATCAGCAAGACTGGCTCCTACCATTTTTTAATCAAATGTTTCCTATTATGTAGACAAACCTAACAGTATTCCCTCTTCCCCTGCTCCCGACTGTATCCCCTTTAAAAGGAGCTGAGCTAGGTAGAGACATGAGTCCCAAATTTCTTCCTTTCTGAAAAGACTTGGTGTTCTTACCTGGACTGGCTAGACAGAGTAATCTCACTAAGTGGTTGTTGCTTAGTAAACGCAATCTAATTAAGTACAATCTACTACTAAGAAATGTCACATTTCTTTTAAAATCTGAAATCATACATTTCAGTTCCACATCTTGCTTTTCAAGATTCTGCTTTAATTACCCAGCTTCGCCGCTATCTACTTTCGAAAACCGTCCATCCACTTACCAACCTTCTCACACACTGTGAGACCTGCCGCTGCTACCCAGCTCCCACCACCCGCCATAGACCAACTGCCCACTGGTGGCATCTCCTTCTTGCTCCGAACAAACTGATTCCTCACTTCCTTAGATCTACTCTCTCTTCCTGTCTACTTTTCAGCCTCTAGGTTTTCTTCCATTTCCCCCCTTTATTCATATAATGTTTATAGTTGAAAGCTGAACCGCGAGAATGAGTTCAATAAATATGTTTTGCATGTCCACCATGTGTCCAGAATATCCTCATAGGAAAGAGCTACTTTTTCATCCTCTGAAACCCCCTGGAAATATGCCCTGGGAATGGGGAAGAGCAGAAAAGGTAGAGACTTCCTGGCTGAAGAGGTCAATCACATTCATTAGTTAACTGTGCGGTGGTGGGTACAAAAGAAATATAAAGAATCTCTTGTCCTCAAAATTTTTGTGAACTTATAGGTAGTTAGCTTTCAGTTAGTTGGAATTATCCCCTACTTTATTTTCATAACTCCACTCGTTCACACCTTTGGTGAACGTGTCAATAGGCAAAACTTTTCTGGAAGCCAATTATGGGGTTCCTCTCAAAGTGTCTAAGTATATACCATTTGAAACAGCAATCCTGCTTCATCGGGAATACCAGCAGGAATGTTTAGCAAAAAATGGGAAGAATCTAAATGTCCACCAATATTGAGTATCTCTGAGTAGCAGAGGGCAGCAGCCACAGTGGTTGACGGAGACACCACCGACAGGAGAGCTGCGGGGCTGGAATGGGAAAAGAGACCTTCATTCCATCCGTCACATCATAAACAGACAACAACCTCATGAAGACTGGAGCCCAGTGGGACTCTACCTAAATTCTCGGCCTTCCGAAATGCACCAGCCAACCAAACAACCTACATGCAATATAACCGACTGTGGGAATTCTTTATTTTTGCAGCTGTTCCCAGGATCTCCTTTTCTACTGGATTTTTCATTCAGCAAACTGAGCTCCTACTCTATGCCACGGACAGCTCCAAGTCCTGGAGAAAAAGTCGTGGAGGAGACAGACCCTCTGCCTCCCAAGGGCCCATGGCCTCGTGGGACTGGGCCACCAAACGGAAGCGGATGCCGAGGGGACGTCCACACATCCCACTGCCAGCTTCTGTCCGTTCATCCTGATCATTCTTATGACTGATACGATCATTTAAATTAGAGGAAGTAATCGATGTCTCAGAGCTCATCAGCATTAACAAAATGCTTTGCTCTTCAAAACAGGGCCATTTTAGACAATTTCTCAGATGAATATGAGAAAATACCACCACATGCCATCTTTTTCCAGTATGGCAGTGGCACTTTCCCCCGTTGATGACAAAGTGGCAGAAGCTGCTACAGGCCCAAAGCAGAGTCACACGGCAGCAATAAAATTGCCACCAACTTCGCCCAAATATTCTCCAAAGCCTGTTAGGTCTCCACACGACGCTGATACAGAAATCAGTTGGCAGGTGCAGCAGCAGCCCCTTCTGGTCACACTGCCAGGTCTTTGGATCAGGCTGGAGGGTCAAAAACAGTAGGGAGTCCTAGAGAAACTCGCCAGCTCTTTAATATTGACTATTACCATGACTGATTGATTTAAATTTAAAACAGTTTATTACTAATATTACTAGTGCAAGAATTATAAAGACGTGGAAAAACTGGTTCCCAAATAGCCCCCAATATCAGTACAAATGTAATGACTTACAAAGGTAGCATTATATTATATTAGAAAAAGAAAAGATTAGCCAATAAATAATACCAGGGCAATTGCTTAGTTGTTTACACAATTTTACATAGTTATCTCCAGTCACCAAAACACTTAAGAGTTAAATGTTTAATAAAGAACTAAAGCTTGTTTTTACATTTGAAATTTTTTTCAATTACAATTTACACTGAATATTATTTTAGTATTATTTTCTTATCAGACCAGCACAAGTGTCGCCCTGGTTTTGCCCGATCCGTCCACAGGTGTCATCTGAGGGTGACATGTTCAGGAACCAGAAAGGAAATTACTCAGCAGACAAAAGCTTATTTGCAAAAACCACATCCACAACCCCTCCTTGCTGAGCCTATTGCTGAGAAAGTTTCAATAAATGTGTTAGTATAAAGATTTAAGTCTTTAATATCTTTTGTAAGAAAAACATAACACGATCAAAAACTATCGTGAAGGACATTCATATCACCAACTATGAGAGAGAAAACCCAGGGCACTCACAGGGGACACAAGCCTACCCAGGATAATCTTTATTCGTTCCTTGCATAGCTCATGGTCTTATACTGTTATTGTTAAACAAAGTTGAAATTTGATGTTAAAATGAAAAAAAAAAAACAACAAAAAACAAGATGTGGCACAACTGGGTGGGTATATGTGCTAGTCCTGGTATGTATCGAAAGGTGGACTGTCATCAAAGAGTTTGTTAACATTGCTTGAAACCACATTCAGACACTTCACTGGCAAGCACGGGCTTCGGTAGCATGAAATGTGATCCACCAAATACCATCGGAATACAAGATTTGAGGGATTTTGAAAGGAGCACGTGATGATTCATTCAGTGGCCACATCAGGAGAGCATGTTTTTTGCATCAACAGATCTGTGCGGAATATGAATAGCAAAAAAGGCCACTTGGTTCTGCATCAAGGGCTGCTTTCCAGTTGTCCCGTGCACATGCCACATGATGCTCAGGGCCGGAAAAGTGGGAGGGAGCTGGCCTGCTCACTCCCAGATCTCTCTGAAGTCCAGCACCTGTTTTTCCTAGCTACTTGGAGGCTAGGAGGGACATGCACTTAAAACGTACCGACACTTCTTGCCCCAGAGAACAGCCACTGTTAAGCAGCCTGCGTTATTTATCGATAAACGTTGGCAGACACGATGGGAAAAAGAACTCATAAATTCAAAAGACTCCCCTTGAGGATAGTGGGAAAGAACCTTCATCATTCGAAACCGTGCCTGCTGTAAGTTATGTGAGGAACGCCAGAATACACGCAGCACTGTCAGCACACATCCTCGGAGATAACCTCCTGGCTGCGTGGTGCGGCCATCTCTCCGGTCACTCAGAAGGACCAGTCCTGCACTGACTTCTATTAGACACCCCCTCCGCCACTGCACTCAGTCAATACCAAAAGCAAAAAAGACCTTGAAGTGTTTTCCTGGATTAAAAAAAAATGGTTCAATCTGTATGTTCTTTCAAATCTAGATCTCAGAGTGTCATGCCAAATCCCTTTTATTTTTAAAATATGTGTTTTTAATAGGGGACCTGAATTCTGGACACCCATTAAACCATCTGGAAAATTCTCTGGTACCTCCCATAATCCGTATAGCCTGCCCCTAAGAATGCCCTAGTTTTAAGGCAAATCTATGCTTATATAATACTTCCTGATAGTTATTATTTACAGTTTACAGTACACTTCCAGGAACTGTATTTGATTTGATGCTTATCACAACTCCAGGAGGTGATTTTTTATTATGAATATTGTGAACATTTCCATTACAGATGTGAAAACTGAGGGAACTGCTCTAAAATTACAAGAGCCAGGGCTCAGACCAGGCTCCAAACTACAAACTTTCACTGCATAATTTTCAAGTATAACCCAATTGCATTTACTACAGATATGAAAATAAAACCCGTAAAGGCAATAAATTATGATGAAACCAACTTTGGCAAAGAGGTCATGTGATCCATAACTGCAAATGGTGAGCTTATCATTTTTCTAAACATGAACATCCATCTGACATAATTTTTATAATGTAAAGCACATGCTTTAATTCTGCTCTATTTCTTATTTGGAAGAAGAAAACAGAGCTTCAGTCTGCAGTGTCAGATTTGAAAGAACACTGAAACTACCATAGACTAAAATATCTTGCTCAGAACGTCCTATAGGACAAGGTAAAACCTAAGGCTGGAAACATCTTCACGTAAGTAATAAGGCAAATAAATCACTTACACACTCCCTAGGTTCCCCCATCCATGATGTGGTTAATGTGGTTAAATTAAGCTAGTATTTTCCTCCTACTCAGCTGGGAAATGTCACCCAAGAGTGTCAATGAATCAAACTAAATCCTTCTGAAGGAAGCAAGCTTTGTGGTGCTTGTAGATTCAGCTACTAGGTGTAATGAAAGTGGCCCCGTGGCAATGATCACATTGTGAGGCAAAGCGAATGGAATTATGTTTGGGGAAAAAATGTAACAGATGGCTTCAGAGTTTGGTGGCCTCTTCTATTTAAATCTGAACTTCTATTTTCATTACGAGGAACTTTTTTTATAATAGCCACGTAGGCTAGGTCAGTGTTAAAACTTCCCTTTTGCTTCGGGGAGGAGCTGAAATATTTTACTCAGTACACAGCACATTCCTGATTCCCAGATCTGTGCCAAGCAAATTTTCTTTTTCAACCTGTTGGTTAGGGAGAGAACTATATCATTAATCCATGAAGGCAAATTGTCTGCTGAATTACGAAGTGGGAAACAGACAATTGTTTCCTCTGTGGTTTAAGAACAGCTCCCCCCGAGCTGGCTCCATACAACACTGAGCCAACTTCGCTCCCTACGTGGACTCAGCGGCCACCCGGGACCATGTCTATAGGATCTTAGGAGTGTAAGAGCTGGTGCCTGCTGACCAAGGAAAGGTAATAGGGGAGTTTCAGCCCTCTGCAACCCGTCACCACTTCTCACTGGCAGGAGGAGCAGGTTCCCACAAACTGCTGTGGCTAAAAATTCAGGATGCTACCAGATAAACTGGGCAAGAGGACTGAGCCAGGAGTGAAACTGCAAAAACTGCACCGGCATTTTTAAATACACACCTACATAATAAGGACAGCACCCTATGAAGACATCAGTGACATGTTATACATCTGAATTAGCAACAATGGGTAGTAAACTCTCAATGACCATTTTACCACCTCTTGCTAGACTGAAACCCTTCAGGTTTCCTCTGCAGTGGGTCCAATGAGCGGTTCTGAATTAACTGTGCTTCAATGTAGATTATAACCAAATGTTCAACGGACCTGGTTCCCACGTGGAGCCCCAGATATCAGGTAACCTGGTTACCTGAGGTGGAACATCTTTGACAAGACCTATTCTGCATGCTGAGTTGGTGTCTCTCAAGCCCACTCCCCTGACACCCAGAGCTGTCCTGTCTTCCACTGACCACTTTGTCCAGGCCAATGCCGCTCCCAACAAACTCAGAAGAGCAGTTCTAGGGACATCAGGCTCCCTTCCCAGCTGTTCCTTATTTTGATTCCTTTATTTTCCTCTCCTATAGCCAACTATCCGTTTCTTTTTCTAAATATGCTCAACCAAAGAAAGTTGCAATTTGAATATGCAGCAACCAAAATAAAAATATGCATATTGGATTCAATGTATAGAACTTCCACTAGCTGAGTGGGGATAAATGTACTTAGACTTGCAAAGTATCTTCCTCCAAAGGTAAAAGGAGCAATTGTATTCTTCAGAATGAGGAGAGTTCCCAACTCAGCTCCAATGGTAGGCACAGGTGAGCACAAAAACCTGAGGTACAAGGTGGAAAGACAGGAGTAGGTAGACAGGACAAAGTTGAAGGTTTAAAAAAGGCCCTGACTGGTGTGGCTCAGTGGATTGAATGCTGGCCTGTGAACTAAAAGGTCACAGGTCTGATTCCCAGTCAGGGCACATGCCTGGGTTGTGGGCCAGGTCCCCAGTTCAGGGCATGTGACAGGCAACCAATCGATGTTTCTCTCCCTCTCTTTCTCCCCCCATTCCCCTCTCTCTAAAAATAATTAAATAAAATATTTTTAAAAAATTAAATAAATAGAAAGGGAGGGCTTTCCCCTGCCTCCATACTTAACTGATCAGGGCCTCTCAGTTAAGACTTTTAAAAATCTACCCTGACATTTAAGGAAAGCAAAGCTTTCACATAAGTTCTTGTTTCAATGAGGGTCTCATTCCCCAAATGCCATGTTCTTGGACCTTCTCTAGATAGTTTGATTTCTGTGGACTACTGGAGGAAGGAGGTAAATCACCAGGACGGGCAGAGGCACAATTTGGGGAAGTTCTCTGTGATCGCAGCCCTTGCCCCTTCACCTGTGCCAGGTCGGGTGACAGCACCAAGTGCTACAGAGCCCGGAACAGCTTCCTCTGAGGTGGTGTTCCCTTTTATTGTTTTTTCTTCTAGTTAACTTGGATATTTTAAGTTAAAATTAAAACACTAACATTTGATTTTTATTTGGGGATAAAATCAAGAAGCATTTCAGAAAAGTCATAAGAGAACTCAGTATTTAGATTCAATAAATACAAGCAGCCATTAGAGTAGCCAGTGCATAAGCAAGGCATCAATGGATACTCAAAGACCAAGAGCCCAATCTTGCATGTCACTTTCATTAATCGACTTGTCTGTTTTTAAAGAACTGTGACCGTAAGCTTGCAAAATAATTTCGAGTAACTCATTTAGAAAAGAGAAATGTCTAAAACCTCACTGTTTATGAAGAAAGAAGGACATCAGGAAGAAAGAGGCTCGGTTAATCAAGTACACAGGAGAGCCGCCGGGCCCCGGAGAGGGGCCCTGGAAGTCGCAGTGGAGTAAGTGCACTTCACCCACGGGAGGCGCTTTCCCTGAAGCAATCTGGGAGACGTATGTGGACAGGCCGACTGACCAAAAGGTCAGTTTTGGGATTTGAAAAAAAAAAAAAAAACCTAAGCAAAGCCCAGAATGTTGAAAAAGAAAAGCAGAATAAAAAAGCAAAAGTAAACAGGGCTAGGTTTGACGCTCAGCACACACTAGCTACGTATCCTCTCTCAGCCGCAGCTTTCTCTTCTGAAAACCGCAGACGGCAGAATCGCCTCCAGCGGGTGGCTGTGAGATTGCGGGAGGTGATCACGCACTCACTGCTCATCCCCACCGCTTCTGGAGGGGGCACTGTTCTGAATCCGCGGAGTCAAGAAATAGCCTTCCTCACGATGGACCAAACGGTGGTGTTAAATTAGCATTCATTCCGCCACTCTGATGCTCAGTGGCCTCACCTAAAATGTGGCAGGTATGGTCTGGATGTCTCCAAAGTCTTTTCCACCCCAAAAAGTCTAAAGTAAGACGACATTTATGTTAATCAGTGAAATTAGTCTCTAGTTTTCTTGTGCCAGCTTTATCCTGTGTTTTTAATTGAGGTTTATTAACCTCATAGGAAAAATTTGAAATTTGTTTCTCTACTCTGAAATTGTTTATTAGAAAAGACTGTGTATCTCTTGCCCTGGCTGGTGTAGCTCAGTGGATTGAGCACTTGGCCTGTGAACCAGAAGGTCGCTGGTTCAATTCCCGGTTGGAGCACGTGCCTGGGTTGCCGGCCAGGATGGGCCCCCAGTGGGAGGCACATGAGAGGCAACCACACATTGATGTTTCTCTCCCTCTCTTCTCCTTCCCTTCCCCTCTCTCTAAAAATAAATTAAAAATATATTAAAGAAAAAGACTGTGTATCTCTTAAAAGTGTTGCAGAACTCAGCAGTAAAACCATTCATTTTAACATCTATATTCACGTGAGTATAGAACCACAGTATAGAAATATACATGAGTATAGAACCAAAGATCCTAAATAAAATGTCCGTTCCAGGAATTCCTGGTCATGTCTATATTGGGAAGTCTCTAATTGTTATTTCTCCTCCCCCTACTCCTCCCAGTAATGGCAAACAGATTTTATTGTAACACATACATTGTTTTCCTAATGACTTCCTAAACTTTTCTTTTTCTTTTTTTTTTTTTTACAGATTTTATTTATTTATTCTTAGAGAGAGGGGAAAGGAGGGAGAGAAATATCAGTCCGTTGCCTCTGGCACAGGCCAACCCCACAACACAGGCCTGTGCCCTGACCTGGAATTGAAAAGGTAACCTTTCGCCTTGTGGGAAGACACGCAACCAACTGAGCCACACCCCTAACCTTTTCTTTAAAAAGAAAATCAACATTCAAAAAATATCTCACATCTACTTCTTTTGTAGCAGCAGAATATAATGTGAAAATATGAAGATAAAAATAATTTAATTTCTTGGGTATAATCTTTGTACATGAAACTCTTGACTCATTAGTTGTTAGAACTGAATTGACTAAGCATTCATCTTTAACTTTGGCTTTTATCTTAAAATAGGATTGATTAACTACTTTTTATATTCCCAGTGTTACAGAACGATTGGAGAAAGACAGGGAAATGCAAAGAGACAGGTACCAGGAATGGGACATTATTAATTAATTATTAATAATTGGGCATTATTCTCCCATACTGTCACCTGGAAATGGAGGGGTATTTAGCTTGTGGATGTAAGAATAGATAGCACATGCACCAATTACCAGAATCCCCAAGGCTTTCTATGTGTTATTCGTGGTTTAGACACGCATCTGGATGAAAAAGGAATCTTACTATTTCTTTTGCCTTCACATAAAACTTTCTTTAAAGGCATGACAAGAATCCTGGGGTATCCAGCAATGGCATTTTTTATTGTCTACAAGTCTCTCAACTGTAGCTAAAACACATGGAGTTAGTTCTTCCTAATACATTTGAATATCACTTTATAGTTTGAAAAACACTCTTATGTAAGTAGTTCTTATTTCATTCCTGGGATCATTTTTTTTTCCTACAGAGATTCTAAGCAAAAGCCTGGCTCCTACTTCCAAATCTTCCATTCTGCAAAACAAAAGTAAAACACTTCTCTCCTCTTTACGCTTTTCACTGTGCTTTCCTGACCTTTAGGAAGAGGAGGAACATCCCTGAACATCTGGCCACTATTCAGAAGCACAGGATGTGTGTGTCCTGCTACCAACACATTCAGTCCGAGTTCTGCCCTCTCTACACCCACGGGCCATACAGCCACCATGTGTCCTCAGAATGACGGCCCAACGGTCCAAGCCACTCTATTGAAGAAACAATTTGACGTGAACCAGGCCCTCGCCAGGTAGCTCAGTTGGTTACAGAATCATCCCACTGTGCTAAAGCTGCAGGTTCGATCCCCGGTCAGGGCATGTACAAGAACCAACCAATGAATGCATCAAAAGTGGGACAACAAATCGATGTTCCTCTCTCTCTCCAAAAACAATCAATAAAGATAATATAAAAAAACGAGTTCCTCTAAAATAAATAAATAAAAATAAAAATGGCGTGAACCAGAATGCTACAATCCGTTCACAGTCAGATAAATGAGATTCTTATTTAAATTCTGTGGGTTGCAACACGATACCTATTAAGTTAAGTTATAAAGAAAAGGTATAAAAATATTTTCCAAAAAAATGTTATAGAAAAGATCCCGTTTGAACCAGGAATAGAAGTTATAAAATGCCAATAATAAACTGAATTAAAAATATGAAAGAACTGTGTCAGGACAAGCGTAATTATTTATCTTGAAGCTCCTAAAAGGAAGAGCTGATGGAAATGGTGGATAGCAAGAATCAGCTATAAAAGCGTTCACATTCTCAAATGGCTCTGTGGAGTCTACCCAACTGCAATCTAAGTTCTAAAGAAATTTTGTTCTGGAACTTTGACATTGACCTTAAATTTTATCTGAAAGAATAAAGGAATATGAATTGCCAAAAACTCATTTTAAAAGGAATATAACTAGGGAGGTCATACCCAAACAAATACAAAAACATTCCAAAACTAGAGTAATCATTCTAAAATCATCGACGGAATTAGAAAGGGTCAGAAACATATCACAGATGTAAACTCAGTATGGGATAAAGGCAGCACTTTAAAGCAGGGGATGAAGAATGCATTATTTAATAAACTATTTTTAGGACCACTTGGAAAAAGTTATGTGGTGTGATCCCTCACACAAGAAAAATAAATTTCAGATGATATAAGAAGCCAGATTTAAAAAAATACATAAAAGTTATAGAGAAAATAAGTACATGATTACAACCACGTACCACTTAACAATGGCACATGTTCTGAGAAATGCGTGCATTAAGGCGAGTGTGTCAGCGTGCAAACGCCCCAGCGTGCACTTACACAAACCTAGACGGCATGGCCTACTACACCTAGCCACACACCTAGGCTGTACGGTATGGCCCACCATCCCGGGGCTACCGGCCCGGACAGAATGTTTACTGCACAAAACCTGAGATGGAATCAAGCACAAGAGAAGTGATGCGATTAAGAGATGCCGCAAACGTGAGAGGTACGAGGCTGCTGCTGGCATGACACGGCAAACTGTTCTACAGCACACTTATTTTTTGTAAGGATTATGCTAAATAACAATTACAAGTATAGGACAGCCCTGGCTGGTGTGGCTCAGTGGACTGACCGCCAGCCTGTGAACCAAAAGGTCACCGGTCCGATCCCCAGTTTGGGGCATGCAAGAGGCAACTAGTTGATGTATCTCTCCTGCATACATCAACGTTTCTCTCCTTCTCTTTCTTCCTCCCTTCTCCTCTCTCTAAAAATAATTAAAATATTTTTAAAAAATAGTACAGTAAACACATAAACCAGTAATAATCATTTATTACTGGCATTATGAACGTACATAATTGTACCTGCCATATGTACTTTATATGACTGGCAGGACCGTAGGTTTGTTTACATCAGCATTGCCACAAGCACGCGAGTAATACGTGGGGCTGGGACGTTAGGACGGCTATGCCAGTCAGCAGCGGGAACTTTTCAGCTCCATTGTCATCTTATGGGACCACCATTGTGTATTTGGTCCATCGCTGAGGGAAGTGTTACGTGGCTCATGACTGCACAGGATATGGGGTAAGAAACACCATCTAGGAGAGACACAACAGAACCACTGCGCATGACTCAAGACCCACGTCACTTTCGGTTTCACAGCTCTAGACAGCAGTGGCTCTCAGCCATCCCATAGTCCCCAGGGAATCACCTGGAACCCTTGTGAAAAAGAGATCCCTGAGCCTCATTCCAGACTTGCTGAATCACCTGCCCAGGTGGAGGGGGCCTGGCCCGGTCGTGGAGGCCTCTGGCCCAGGGCACAACACCGGAGGGGGCAGGGGGCAGGGGACTCAGGTTGCAAGGCGTTCGCTGGCCTGCTGAGGCCCTGTCTCGACTGAAGGCCCCCAGGTGCTGCTCACACAAATGTTCCTCTTTTGTGCGGTCCCCTGGGAACCAGCCTCCTTTTTACGGAAGTCAGTGGAATTAAACAAATACCCTTGGCTATCCCTCCGCCACCCCTGCCAAAAAAAAACCAAACCCCAACTTTCGTAAGTTCACAGCAGTTTGTTGCAGCGTGGCAAAAGACATCCTGATCGGTGCACATGTGGCGCTGCCCCACAGTACAGCAGAGGCAGCCATTCTCAGGCGTGTCGGAGCAGTGGCTCACAGCGCTGCTGCTTTCAGGAGCCACCCAGGAAGCTTTCGAGGTTATTCAGGCGGGTCTGAGTTCCACACGCAGGAACTCTGATTTCAGCTGGTCTAGGACGGAGCCCGGGGATTGAGATTATTTTAAAGCTCCACCGGTGTTCTAAATCAGATGGAGACCATTGGCTAATGTCCAGAAAGGAGCCCTGCTCTCTAGAGTTGCACATCTTAATGAGACAGAGAACCCCGTCGGTGCTAACGCAAGGCAGACCCATGATGTCCGAGGTAGAGCATAGGAAACGAGGTGCCATGCAAATACGGAAGAGGAAGCCTTGTCTGAGGGGGTGGGGTTTGGTTGAGCCCAGACCTAAAATGTTATGGAAGACCTGGCCATAGAGGAAGGGCACCCAGGCAGAGGAGAGGGAAAATGGGGTCATTTTCCTCCCGTAATTTCTCATACAAATGTGTGTGTGTATATATATATATGGGGGCAAAAAATGGAATTTATTTATAAAAAAATGTGTGTTTATTCTGCATGTTTAAACTTCGGTCACCTTCCAAGTACTCTCCATTTGATCCAATACACCTATGGAGACTTTTCCACTGCTCAAAACAGTGTTTGAACTCATTGATTTTGATGCCTTTTACTGCTTCTGCTGTTTTTTGTTTCACCTCTTCCACATTGCCAAAACGTTTCCATTTGAGGATTTTTTTCATCTGGGGAAACAAGAAAAAGTTGCTTGGGGTAAGATTTGGTGAATAGGGAGGATGGGGCACGAGGACCAAGCCGTTTTTTATCAAAACCTGCTGAACACTCCGCACTGTGTGAGCAGGTGAGCCCATAAATCACCCATCATGAAAAGGGCAAATGCCTTGACAGAGTCTTAAAAAAAAAAATTTCACTGAAAACGAATGCAGCCTCTCACACCACCACCAGCTGGTACACTGATACAGATGGGATCCTAGAGCACTCACCTACTGGGGGAAGCCTGTACTACAAGATGCCTGGCCCTCCAGAAGATAATTCTGGGGGCTTTTTTGCTTCCCCTTTCTCACACACACATTGAATATATATGCTTCCTTTTTATTTCTTTTTTTAAAAAAATCCTCACTGAAGGATATATTCATTGATTTAGGGAGAGAGGAAAAAGAAAGAGAGAGAGAGAGACACTGATGTGCAAGAGAAACATCAGTTGCCTCTCTACATGCCCCTATTGGAGACCTAACCCGCAACACAGGTACGTGACCTGGCTGGGAATCAAACCTGCAGCCTTACGGTGCATGGGACAGCGCTCCAAGGAACCGAGCTACCCTGGCCAGGGCTGCTTCCTGTTTCATTCTATTTGCAATTATAGCTCTAAGTAACAGAAGATTTTGTCATACTACAGATGAAATGGATATAATCGTATGTTTATTCTGCTTCTAGACAAGGCTGTGCTTCTGCCAGCCTAGGGTAAGGCAGAAATGGTCATCTTTCCCCCACCCCCAGAATGCACTTCAAACAACCCACCACATACAAAAGGGTAAACTGAACTATTCAGAAAGTTCAAATGCAGTAAGCCTCCTTTAAATTACCCAGCCAATTAGGAGGAGGAAGATGAGAAATTTTGCCAAGAATTTTTCAAATAGGCAAACTACGCTGCCCAGACTCAATGAATACATTACTAACTTACTTCACGCCAGTGTTCCTCTTTGTCACTTGCTCCCCCCCCAAACCAGCAGATGTGAAAGTTTGAAGATGGGTGGGTCAAGAGATGTGTCTGTTTTCTTGAAACACGTCTAACCTTCCTCAATGGATTCTAATTTTCATGTCATTTCCTTAACAGGCAATGTATAACTCAAAGACAATCTCTTAAAGGACTGAAGATAAATGGTACGGTTTCCCTTAAGTTCAGAGAGCCAGGACCTGAATAAGTGTGTTAGAAAATGCAAATGTAATATCTGTACTGGGGATAGATGCCTCCAATGTTGGGGTGAGGCAGGAGGGCCAGGAGAGCATCTAGTACAGAATTTCAGCAGGGATAGGGTTGTGGTACTTTACCTGGCCCGATGATTCGATTCAAAGCATTCTATAATGTTCTTATTAATACTCAAGGCAGCACCCTAGAATGCAAAATGTAAACTCTTCTTGCTTCCTTTTTTTGAAATTAAAGTACAGAGAATTAAATCATTAGTTCTACTCAGTTCCCGGAAACAATGAGAGGGGAAAGGAACCTTTCCCAGTCACCAGGCAGGCTCCTGCCTCCCCCTCAGGGTGGAACAGATCCACCAGAGCTGCCTGAGGTGGCTCCTGACTCACCTTCACACCCTCCCAGAGCATACCCTGAGTCACTGGAGCAGTGGTAGCACCTGGAGAAATCGACAATGGGGAGTTCCAAGAACTGAGCAGAAGAAAACGAAGAGAGATAAAACTCAAAAGGACAAAGTTTGTAGCAACCATCATTCAACAAATCATAGATGACCTGAGGACACGGTACCTGCCCCCAAGGACCACAGGCATTCCTGGGGGGACGAGGTACCTGTTCCACAGCTGAAGGCCCAGGAATGGGGAGGGCATACAGGAATGTTGAAAGGTCAAAGGAAAGGATGACAAAGTCTGCAGAATACAAAGGAATGTAAATTGTTTGACCTCAAGGGGCTTATGTTCTATTTGGGCAGTATGACTTATACACAGACCGCAATGCAAGATCGCATATAGTTAAGTACCAAATAAATAACTCCAGGACAAGGGCTACGGATTTAAAGAAGGAATGATTACAGTGAGCTAAAGCAAGTTTCTAGGAAATGAGCCTTTATTTGGACCTGAAACGATTCTGATAAATGGCAAAAAAGGAAGGGAAGTCTAGTCATGAAAAATGGTCTGCCCAAGGCATGTATTCCAGACTGTAAAACGTCAACATGAGAATCAGCTCATTCATTCGTTCATTCAGTCGATATTTATCGAGAACCTACTGTGTGCGGACACTATGCCAGGAGGTAGTAGTGAGAAAAGGCATTCAGATTCAGGCTGCCCTCTTGAAGTTTCCACATTCCAGAAGAACTACCGGAAAATAACAATCATACAGAGGCAGCCTGGATTAGGTTTAATTGAGACAGTACCACCTGTTGGGTTTTAGGTTGTCCTCAATAAAAGCTGTTTCTGAGTAAGAGTGACAAGTCCAAAGCTGTACTAGCAGGAAGGTGATTCAGGCAATGCTGTTTCTGTGAATTACAGGGGATGAGAGTGAAGACAACTACAGAAACTCTTCTGATGGTCCAAGTGGGAAACAATGCAGACTCAGACTAGGGGGACAGCTGTGGAAAGGAAGGGAGAACGCCATGAGGACATACTCACGGGGCTTGGGAGCCAACCAGAGTCAGAGTCTGGAATGGAAGAGAGTGACGGACAAGGACCAAGATGTCTCCAGCCTAGGTGTCGGAGGGAATTCTAAAAAGAAAGCCAGTTAGGATAACTGCACTTTCTCCAGCCCCAGGACTGGAATGTTCGGGAGGCTGGTCTCTTTTCAATGCCCTCTCTATTTTCATACTATTGATATTCCCTCTGGACCTTTCTTCCTTCTCCACCCTGACAAAATCTGCTCTTGGCTACTACTTCACAGTGAGGTGTTACTAACTGACAAGCAAGCAGCATTTTTTCAAGAGCAATGCAGTAGCTCAGAGGGATGGGCAATGGTAGAAAGCCTGGCCTCACCAGCAGCCAAGCGTAAGGTAGACGCCCACCATGCCTCTATTTTAGGACCGCTGACTCCAGAACTGCCTGGGGGAAAACTCTCCCTCAATCCCACTCCTGAGCTTTGCCCTGTATGTTTTGTTTGGGCAGCATAATTAGAGGTGATTGATTAGTGGCTGCATCCCTGAAAGTTCAGGATGCTTAGTTGCATCCCTGTCCTTGAAAGATGACATCTGGGAGGACAGCCATCAGACCTCCTCTGGAGACATGTTTAGAGTCATGTTACCTTGCTTGGACCACAATGTCCCTATGCACTAGGTGCCCTGCGATCAGTCACCTGGAGATCTTGTTAAAAGAAAGATTCAGAATCAGTAGGTCTGGGGTGGAGCCTGAAGTTCTGCAGCTGCAGTAACATCCCAGGTGATGCCCATGCTTCTAGCCTATGCACCCACAACTTGCATATGCATGCTCCTAGGAATAGACAGCTTCTCTCCAAAGCAGACCTTAGATTCTGGTGATGCTGAATTTCAATCCCTCCTCTGCCACGTTTCAGATGGGTGACTTTGAGTAGGTTACCTAACTCGTGTATATTTTCCTTGACTGCAAACCAAGAAAAATTACACCTGCCACTAAGGAGGAACAAATGCTGGATGATGCAGACCCTCCATCACTGGTTCATTCCAACAGCAGAGTCTGTTCTCTTCAACGGGGTGGAAAACAGTTAAATTCACAGAAGCATCCCACCCCCTACCACAGAGGCTAAGATCTCCAGACAGAAATATTGAGAATGCAAAGCACAGAACACCCCCGGAAAGTGGAGAAACCACTGAAACCCCTTTACCATCCTGTAACCCTGCTTAATTACAAACATAACCAAAAAGAGCACCACCCTGTATTTGTCTGAGTGATTCGTAACACTAAGATCTACTACGTGACTTCCCAGCTCTGAAATTCCCGAACTCCAGACGGCAGGAAAAGGAGGACAGTATATGTAGATTTAACCAAAATCAGTGTATTCAAGCCTCTGCAACCTTCACATTTCCCCTTCCCAAAAGTCAGATTCTCCCTGCACTGAGGACTGTCCCAGTGCATTATAAAGCCATTTGATCCAAAATGTGTCATTGACACTGAACTTATAAAAATGCATTTACTATATGAACCAGAATGGTCTTATACTTGGAATTCTTTGTCCTAGGTGAAGAAACAACTCTTGTCCACATTTCTCCATTTAGAAAAGCAAATCACAGCTCTGTAAATGCATAGTTTTTGTCAGGCTAACTATCAACATTCCCTTGCATGCCTTAACCTTTTAACTCCCAAAACTAAAGTACGTCAGCCAAGTGAACGTAACTTCAGAAACACCAGCTCCAACCTAAAATACAGTTTGTTGTATAGGTAGAGTGTATATAATCTTTTTTTTTTTTTTAATCCTCTTCCTTTCTCTCACTTTCTCCACCCCACACCCAGAAAATCTCCTGTTTAGAGAAAGCCACACCTATCACTAAGGGCTAACTGCCTTTTCAAAAAAACATTAAGAGCACACTTTAAGAGCTATTCAAAACCAAAAAGAAATGCCCAGACTGTGGGTTTTACTCTCAATGCAAATGAAGCTACTGGAATTAGTGAGGGGCAGAATCAACAAAACAATTAAGCTGTTAGCATGTCTCCAGGGAGGTCATCCGGCCTTTGGAGGAGAGCAAAGCCAGACCTCACTTAGGCAG